>OLKM01001866.1:0-27500 GCA_900291075.1 Melanogrammus aeglefinus
CCTTTAAATGCATTTTGCAAGATTGTTCCGATTGAGCAACAGAAAACCTGAAACACGTTTTGTTTGAAAGCGATGTAACTCCAAAGTTCAATCAATTATTAAACTTAAGTTATTACAGTAAGTAGTACAACACACTCTGGTAGTACAGTAGGTCAAGGTCTCATTCGGATTCTAAATAAAATACTTTTTTTTTTAAACCCACTATAACATTTCATACTAATTCATCTTTTTGCGGTATATGAGAGATCCAAAAATAGACATTTAAATATAAGGAGAGGTCGAGGAGGGGAGAGAAATAACGAATTTGAGAATGGTGTTACTCCCTGGGGGGGGGAAAGGGACGCGGGGGGGAGAGAGAGAGAGAGAAGGAGACGAGAGACGGATGAGAAGAATGAGAGAAGAGAGGAGGAGAGACGAAGAGGAGAGGGAGAGAGAGAGAGACGGTAGAAGGGTGGACAGTTCATGAGGGAGGGAATTGGCCCAAGCTTACAGCGCAGTTGGGGATCCCCACATTACTTAGCTCATTTTATACACGGCTAAGCCGTGATACAGAGCACAGGAATTCTTTCTAAAACGTTCATGTTTTTTATCAATAAGATTGTACAAAATAATCATTTACAAGTTGTACAAGCAATAATATTTCAGCGTAAATTAAGCCGGGACACCAACGAAAAGCCGCGGGGGGGGAGGGGGGAGGGGGGGTAGCCACTCCACAAGGATTAGTGTCATCGTTTGTGATCATCACCTGTCAGTTTTTTTGATTTAGGTGGCGCATGTTTCCGTTTGAAGGTTCGTTTTTTATCGGCCACCACAACACAAGACAAAAGACTCATAGTGCGGTCAGTTGAGGACAGTGGTGGTGGGGGTGGGGGGATGATGGGAGGGTGGGGGAAGATGGAACTTGGGGAGTGCGTGTGATTAGGGAGAGAGACACAGGATGGGACGGAGGGGAGGGAAAGTAAGCGAACAGTAGAAGGAAGAGCAGATGAAGGGAAACAAAACGTTAGGGAAGAAGAGCCAGACCAAGACGGGAGGTAGGACAGGAAGGACAGGAACTACAACTTAGTACAGGCGAAAAACAGGTGGTTAGGGAGGAGGGGGATGAATGGATTAAGACACAAAGGTAGAAGAAGAGGCAGGGCAAAAGACTGATAAGTCAAGTGCTACAATTGGCTGAAGAGTCCACCGAAAAGAAAACACAATTATTAAAACATAAAAACCCAAGCGGAGACCAGTGACACGGGGGTGTCCAGGCGGCGGGTTGTGGCCCTCATACGGCGCTGTGGCGTAGGAGGCGGTCTGCGCTCCCTCTGACCAGCTCTGTAAAAGTTGGCGGGTTTTTCGTTTTTATTTATTCTTTATTTATATTTTTTCTTCCAGAAGAGTTTGGTTTTTTTCAGTTCAACGCGACACATCTCGGTCCAGTCCCTCTCTCTCCCGCCGTGCTGCGCTCTCCCACCGAGGCAAAGTCCGGCAGCTGCACGATCGCCCCCCCCCACCCCCCGGTCAGATGTCTCAGTGATCAGCGTCCTCCTCCCTGTCAAAGGGGTTCAACCTCCAAAAAGACCCCCCCCGCCCAATCACCCCTCCCAATCTGTCCCCAATCCAAAAAAACAAAATGATATACATAATAATAACATACTGCTGTGGGTCTTTCCTCCAGATTCGGACCCAGGGGCCTCTCGGGGCCCTCAGTTTCCCCGCGGCCCCCAGAGTCAGTCGGTGGGCGTGGGGGACACTGGGGCCCTCGTCGGCGTTTGGCGGCGGGTTCTCCTCTCAAAGCGCTCCGCTGGGAGCGGCCAGCCAACCGGCAGGACAGCGCGAGGCCTCCCAGTCGGCCCCGCCGCACCCTCCCTGCTCAACCACTAGGGGCCCCTGGTGGGCGGCGGCGGTGGTTTGGAGCCCAGCACAGAGTGTCGAGCCAGGGGCCCGAGCCAGGGGCCGCGGTGCAGTCAGGGATTAAGTACGTGTGTGATTATTTCTGTGTGTGTGCCATGGCCATACTGCGGGTTTATTAGTGTAACCTCTGTGTGTGTGTGTGTGTGTGTGTGTTGTGTGGTGTGTGTGTTTGTGTTGGGTGTGTGTGTGTGTGTGTGTGCGTGTGATGGTTGGTGTGTGTGAAACTGTGTGTGTGTGTTCACTTTCATTCCTGGGCACCGTGCATTTTATTTTTGTATGTCTTTTTTTCATTTTATTTCAATTTCTTAAATACAGTTAACGTTCAGGCAGATTGTCTGGTGACATGTTTACTCTATTATGCAGGATTTCAAACCATATCTCTTCCAGGTTGCACTGATTTAGCTCTCTGTTTCAATATTAAAATCTCCTTCTCCTCCTCTCTCTTCCTCTGAACTAAACTCGCCTTCCTGGGAACAACAGTGGAGATGAAGTTGGCCAGAGGGACGGGGATAGGCACTTGGATGGACTGGCGATGGCACGTGAGATGACGCCTGGATGGCACTGGGATGGGGTCGATGGTTGGGGGATGTGGTCACACTTGAGGAGGAGCATGGCAGGTGGAGGAGGGGGGGGGGGTGATGTGTTGATGTCGAAATACAACAGAACCCCTCCATGTCGATTAGACTTATTCTTCCTGGTCGTGACCGGGGGTGATGGGTGTCTAGGGTGAGCGGATGAGAGATGGGTGTGAGGTTGGGGGACCGGGAGGTGTTGGTTAGCAGGGGGGTGAGAGAATGGGTGGGGTTGGGGGTTGGAGCACGGGGTTTCATTGCGCTGGCCACAAGTTCTGATATCGGCAACGTTTTCTTTTCCGTCGGCTCGATTCGGATTCACACGCTCTTTCCCTGCGTGGCTGGGGAGAGAAAGAGGGAGGAGAGGGGAGGGGAGGAGGGAGGGAGGAGAGAGGGGAGGTGGGGTCACTGGAGGAGAGATCGAGATACGGAGGGTTCAGAGTTACATCTGTGTGGGTCTCTGTTGGCTGGCGCCGGATCCCTCGGTGCCGCGCCCGCCGTCCTCGCCGGCCAATCACAAGAGCTCGTACTGCCGCAGGTGCATGCGCTGGATGATGTCCCGGCAGTCGTTGAAGACCCGGCGGATGTTCTCCGTGTCCACGGCGCACGTGAAGTGGGGGTAGCAGTAGTGGCGTCCGTCGCCACTCGCCGTGCTGATCCTCTGCACCGCGCGCACACGAGGACACACACACACACGCGCACACGCACACACACACACACACACACACACAGACCACTCTTTAGTCAACGACTTGTTCCCAAAGAGCCTTACAACACTGTGCGTGCACACACACACTAGGCCCGGGCGGGGAACCGAACCTCCGACTCCTGACGGTGTTAAAACCCTCTTCTACCAGCGGGAGTGCACGAATGGGCATTGGATTATCCTTATCCACGGTCAGTATTGATACCAGTCTCAATACAACACCCATCCGGTGCACAGAACGAAAACAGTCTGGCATTTTCCTTGACGTGATTGTGACAAAGGCAACCATTCATGGCAGTTTGACTCGGTCTCGGAACCGTACCAGGAACTATCTTCTGATGAAGTACCTTTTGCCCTGGTGACACCGCGGATCCTCCCCTTGCTCCGGGGCCGCTGTGGAGGAAGACGAGCAGGCGTTAAAAAGCGTTCATGAGGATCCCTAACGACCTCCGATGTCCCGTCTGCGTATAAGCGCCACAGAGTCAGGACGTCGTCTCGGTGTCATCGAAGCGAAAAAGGGGGAGACGTTACTTTAAAACCCTCGCGATGATGATCACAAAGGCTGGTACACCCTCTTCCTCTAAAGCACGTCGGGGTTGAGGTGGGGCCGAGACGCCGGCGTCAATGCTAGTCTATTCACGGCCATTTGCAGCCACTTACAATCGATCTGAATGGATGTCCTTATGGCAACGTTGGCCGGACGGATAAAGAAAATCTTTAGATATACAATTACAGCCAGCCGAGACTGCGGCGTAGCTCGCTAGGGACAGCTAAATGGAGGCAGCATAGATTCTTTTACAGGAGCTTATTTTCAGAGAACGGAATCTGGACGGCTGTTCGGAGGGACACCGCATGCACCCTGTTAAAGGTCAATGGTGTTACAGCTGGGCACCGGCCCGGGCCCAGTGAGAAGACCGGCACGTAACTGCGTCATCCCACTTTTTACAAAGTCTCTGTCTGTTTGTTCTCAGCGGGTCCAAGGTGTCTCCGTTTAAGGGGAGAGGAGTGAAACATCCATTTTATTGTTTTTGCGGCGGCGCGGTGGTGGCGGGTCCACAGCGATCCAATAGAGCCGCGTGACCAGCGAGATGAGCCCTGTCTAGTCGGGCGCCATCGCGAGCACCGAGTCCACGAACGTAACAGACGTTAAATTGCCATTATTAAGTTTGAAAAACCGGAATAAAATTGCAAGGGCATAAATAACTTACTTGCCCACCGTTAAGTTGGGATCAGTTGGACTACCGTTTTATCAAACACTCGGCTTCCTATCCGATTACGGCTCTCTGTGGGGGCACGGGGGAACCCCACATAGTTCTAGGTACCACACTGTGTACAACACTCATTTAGACAACCCGGTGTCGGCCTTGGACGTGCCTCGGTGCAGGTCTTGTTGCGGTACTCACCGTCGTCTGGGGTGGTGTAGCGAGCAAAACTCAAGCGAAAGTATTACGATCGATTTTGGACCTTTCCCCAGGAAACCTTAGTCGGCCAGGAAGTTCCTAGCTTGTTCGAGGAACAGGGTATGACGGAGTTGGTCCGCAGCCACGCTGTGAGAACACCACACACACAACGCCGGGTTTAATTCCAGTCAACGTGTTGGTGCGTGCGTGACTGGGAGTGAGTGTGTTGTGAGCGGCGAGTGAGTGTTCGCTCCTTGAGACGGAGTGAAGTGAGTGAAGTGATGAAGTGAGTGATTGAGTGCGGTGATGCGGTGAAGCTGGTGAGTGAGTGTGTGAGGTTCGTCTGTGAGTGAGGGTGAGTGAGTGTCGATTGAGTGACGTGAAGTCAGTGAGTGCGTGAGTGTGAGCTGTCGTCTTGAGTGAGTGAGTGTTCGATTATGAGGAGGGATCGTGAGTGCATGAGTGAGTGAGTGTGAGGTGAGTGAGTGGAGTGAGTGACGAGAGTGAGGAGTGAGCTGAGTGAGTGTTCATGTTGAGTGAGTGAGTGAGTGTTCGATTTGAGTGAGTGAGTGAGTGTGTGCGGAGCTGAGTGAGGTGGATGGTAGAGTGACGGTGTTCGTTGAGTGTGGAGTGAAGTGAGTGACGTGAGTGACAGTGAGTGACGTGAGGTGAGTGAGTGATGTGGTGATTGAGTGAGTGAGTGAAGTGAGTAGTGTACCTGAGGTTCCACGATCTGGTTTCAGATTTTTTGAAGAGGTTGAGGGCCTCCTGTAAACGGTTGGTCTGGTTGTCCTCTCTGATCACCATGTTGTAGCTGCTGCTGGCCACCACGAAGATAATGGCCGTCACGTCTAAGGGCCACAGAGAGAGACAGTCAGAGAGGGAGAGAGACAGACGGGCAGAGGGAGAGCGATAGACAGTCAGAAAGAGAGAGACAGACGGTGAGAAAGAGACAGACGGACAGAGGGAGAGAGAGAGACAGACGGTCAGAGAGAGAGAGAGACAGACGGTCAGAGAGAGAGAGAGAGAGACAGACGGGCAGAGGGAGAGCGATAGACGGTCAGAGAGAGAGAGAGCGAGAGCGAGAGCGAGAGAGAGAGAGAGAGAGAGACAGACGGAGAGAGAGAGACAGACGGGCAGAGGGAGAGAGAGAGACAGAGACAGACGGAGATAGAGAGACAGAGACGGGCAGAGGGAGAGAGACAGACGGTCAGAGAGAGAGAGACAGACAGACGTCAGAGAGAGAGAGAGACAGACAGACGTCAGAGAGAGAGAGACAGACAGACATCAGAGAGAGAGACAGACAGACATCAGAGAGAGAGACAGACAGACATCAGAGAGAGAGAGAGAGAGAGAGACAGACGGAGAGAATCAGACAGACGGTCGGTCAGTGTCATGGGGAGAGAGAGACAGTCATGTTCATGGAGTCATGGAACCAGCCAGACAGACAGACAGACGAAGCAACGGTAGAAAGAAACGAAAAAGGAAAGAGAATGAAGGAAACAATTTATGAAGAATAAAGGAAAAAATAAATGAAGGAAGGAAAAGAAAGAAAGAAGTAAAATAAGAACAAGAACGAAAGAAAAAGAAGGAAGGAGTTCACAAAGACAGCAAATACCCGAATGGGGACAAAAGGCAGCAAAACAGACACAAAAGGCCCGATCAATCGTTCAATCGATCGCTGCATCAGGTTACCATTAAAGCACTGGATCCATTTCCGGCGTTCATCCCTCTGTCCCCCGACATCGAACATACTGAGGGGGTCAGAGAGGGTTTCATCAGCGCAGGAGAAACAAAACAAATGCCTCCCCCTGGTGGAGAGGCTAAGAACCACCGTGTCGCCTGGGACCTCGTCCCTAACTAAACATGCATCAATGTTTCCTAGTGTGTAATGTGTCCTTGGAGAGGTTTGGGGAAGTTGTGTAAGAAATTGAGCTTATTACTTGGCACCCATTCTGGCACTTAAAAATAGTACTTAGCATTGATAGTCAATTACAATTAGGGCATTTAGCAGACGCTTTTATCCAAAGCGACTTATATGTCGGTTAATACACACATTGACACACCGACGGCAGAGTCAACCATGCAAGGCGACAGCCAGCTCGTCAGGAGCAGTTAGGGTTAAGCGTCTTAGTGACTTAGCAATTTGGAGCATTCCAAATGGATTATTACAGTAATATTCACACCCATAGTCCTTATCCTAGCTACGGGTTAACCATTCCCATTGTTCGTGCTCAGTGCTCAGTCCTGGCGCTTAAAAATAGCACTTAGCATCATGTAGCATCTTATCCTAGCTATCTTTGTTGTACGGGGGTAACCTAATGATTGTCTCGGCACTTAGTTCTATGAACATCCTTACTGTACCGACAGCGACGTATTGTTGTTTCTCTTTCTACTGACAAATGTACTTGACAAATTGTAAGTCGCTTTGGATAAATGGTCTGCTCAACGCCCTCAATTTGATTGTAAATGTGAATGTACCATTACTCAATTGATTGTATTATTATCTGTTACTCACTGGAAATTGACCTTCTCCACTTGGAACCTTGTTTCAAAGATCCCGGAGGTGAGAACTCTGCACCTGAGTAGATCCTGGGAGAACGACAGTACATCAGACATCGGGTCTCTCTCGTGCTAGGTCCCACCACAGAACGAACGGTACCCCGACCGTCTCGCCCCCACTATCATGGTACCCAGACAACAGTGGACCTCACCTGGTCTGTGGGGGTGTAGTCGTTCTGCTTCACAATGTCGATCTTGTCCAGAAAGCTGTGGAGAGCAGAGAGCAGCCGTGGTCATGTGTGGTCTGAACAGAGACCCCCGCTCAGAGCCTTCCAACAACTCATCCGCATGTTTGTTCCCCTTTCAGCGGACAGATGATAAACAAACTTTAAGCAAGTCGCTTGTTATTGTATCTGGGGGCCACGTATAAATATAAGAAGTGAAGAATATCTGGTTCAGTGTGAAGCAAACTGTTTAAACTCAAGACAGACAGACTCGCTCGGACAGACGTACAGACATGGGAACACACATCTCCTGTATAGACAGACAGACATAGAGAGAGACAGACAGACATAGAGAGAGACAGACAGACAGACATAGAGAGAGACAGACAGACAGACATAGAGAGAGACAGACATATACAGACAGACAGACATAGAGAGAGACAGACATATACAGACAGACAGACATAGAGAGAGACAGACAGACATAGAGAGACAGACATATACAGAGACAGACGTACAGACATGGGAACACACATCTCCTGTATAGACAGACAGACATAGAGAGAGACAGACAGACATAGAGAGACAGACATATACAGACAGACAGACATAGAGAGAGACAGACAGACATAGAGAGACAGACATATACAGACAGACAGACATAGAGAGAGACAGACAGACATAGAGAGACAGACATATACAGACAGACAGACATAGAGAGAGACAGACAGACATAGAGAGACAGACATATACAGACAGACAGACATAGAGAGAGACAGACAGACAGACATATACAGAGACAGACAGACAGACAGACAGAGTGAAACAGACAGACATAGAGAGAGACAGACAGACATAGACAGACAGACATAGAGCGAGACAGACAGACATAGAGAGAGACAGAAAGACATAGACAGACAGAAATATACAGAGACAGACAGACATAGACAGGCAGGCAGACAGACATAGAGCGAGACAGACAGACATATACAGAGACAGACAGACATATACAGAGACAGACAGACATAGACAGCGACAGACAGAATGAAAGCGTCTGTCTGTCTGTCCGTCTGTCTGACATTACGGAGCGGGATTTCAAAAATAGCTCCAAGCGCCCTGGCCCGTAGCGGGGTAACCACGGCAACCGAACCACGGGGACTATTCTTAGTCTATCGGTTCACAATCTACTTTGGCGGGATGTTTTTTTTTCCGGGAGAGTTTTTATTATTTTAACACGGACGGATTGTAAGAAAGAGTGAGACGGACGGACAGAATGCACACACGATAGAGAGAGAGGAGAGAGACAGAGACAGATATAGAGACAGACAGAGAGACACAGAGGAAGTGGAGACAATGCACCAGCAGGATATGTAAGTGTGGAGCCTTTGTGAGCACAGAGAGGGGGGGAGGGGGGGGAAAGAAGAGAGAGAGAGAGAGAGAGAGAGAGAAAGAGAAGAGAGAGAGAGAGAGAGAGAGAGAGAGAGAGAGAGAGAGAGAGAGAGAGAGAGAGAGAGAGAGAGAGAGAGAGAGAGAGAGAGAGAGAGAGAGAGAGAGAGAGAGAGAGAGAGAGAGAGAGAGAGAGAGAAGAGAGAGAGAGAGAGAGAGAGAGAGAGAGAGAGAGAGAGAGAGAGAGAGAGACAATTTTAGCTACCTCCAAAAAATGAGTCTGTTCCTCACGTGAACAAACGTTTAAATGCAATAAGGAAACCCAAGCCACTAAGATGACACGCCTGTAATAACCCCCAGCCCAAAGGGGGACTCGAGCCAGTGCGTTGTGGTCTGAAAGAACAGATTTAGTCCTCTTTCCACCCCCCCCCCCCCCCTCCCACACACTCCCATCCAGTCTGCTCTCCCTTTTCTCTTCAGATGACTCAGCCTCCGCCATGTTGGAGCCAGCCTGCTCCGCTAACTGCTGTGATCCGCCATGTTGGAGCCAGCCTGCTCCGCTAACTGCTGTGATCCGCCATGTTGGAGCCAGCCTGCTCCGCCATGTTGGAGCCAGCCTGTTCCGCTAACCGCCGCGCTGCCTGAGCCCAGTTGCGGTGTTTCGGTGGAGCAGCCAACCCGCAGTCACAGCGTGTTCTGTACGACCCGGGGTGCACAATTCCATACATCCACCGAGCCCCAACACAGACACCGGCGTCTACAAGGGGCACAACGCTGCCGTCGTCTTCGAGCAAGGCATTTCATACTTACTATTGCGCACAGTCGATGAGCTGATACTCGTTGGAGCGCTCGAAGCAGGCTCGCACGCCGTTGTCCTGCCATAGTGACTTAGCATGGTCGTAGAACTCCTGAGAGAGAGAGCGAGAAAGAGAGAGGAACAAAATAATGAATGATTGCTGCTTAAGTGGAGCACTGTGAGAGGCGAGTTTGTAAGCGAAAAAAGGGGAGGGTGTGGGTACGGTGGCTGCGAAGAACCGTCCAATCAGGTTACAGGCCAGGGAGGGCGCGTGCTGACAGTGAACGCTATGCGTCTTTGAGTAACTGTGAGGTCTGTGTGACACTGTGTGTCCATGCGTGTCTGAGTATGTACCAAAGTAACGTCTATGTGTGCGTTTATGTGTTAATGTGTCTGGGAGTTTCTGTGTGTATCTGTATCTGAGTGTATCTGTATCTGAGTGTATCTGTAGCTGTGTGTATCTGTATCTGAGTATCTGTATCTGAGTGTATCTGTATCTGAGTGTATCTGTAGCTGTGTGTATCTGTATCAGTGTGTATACATTGCTATAGAGGACATGATTGATCACACTACGATTAAGAGTGAAGACTGTATGTGATGATTACTGTTGGAGAGATTTGTGTGACACAGCAACGTTAGAATTAATTATTCTGTTTCATCAAGTGTACGCTCAGTCTCCAACAGTGGGATAATCGAGGATTTCCATTATTACCATTAGGACCTTATAGAGGCGTTGGTACGACAGTGTTTTTAAGAACACACAACTTCTAAACCCAATATATAAAAGGGCCACCCTAAAGACTTTTGATTGGTTGATATATGTTTTTTAACTCTGATTGTTCAACCCAGTTCAAATCAACAAAACCTGAGAGATCGTCTTTAGCCTCTAGTTGGGAGAGGCTCACTGCGGCGCCCACTGGGAGTGTGTGACGCCCACTGGGAGTGTGTGACGCCCACTGGGAGTGTGTGACGCCCAGAAAATCAATCAGCAGATCATTAGTGAACCCCGACTCCCAGTGCACACCTTTACCTGGGCGGAGGTTTGGGAATACAGGGCACGGCGTCCACCGATGCTGACTGAAGCACACACCGTTTTAGATCCCCCTCGTGGACCAGTACAACAGGTCGAGTGGGGCGGCTCCATTATGGAAAGAAATCATAATCACGACTATTTTGTTCAAGATTGATCGGGATCAAAATTCGATGAATTGCCGAGCCCTGAGGTAGGGGCCCGGGGGGCCGGGTACAGACCCCGGGGGGGTGCCTCAGGCGTGGGTCGAGATTTGTGCACAAACGTACTCATGTGTAGCCACACGGGAACATTTCTGCGGCCGCAAAAGAGACACCGGCCGTCCCGTCAGGCGAAACGTCTACCCTTTGCACTACTAGACCGTTTTCAACTTCCTCTTCCTGTTCCAGTCGTCCCGTTCTGGGAGGGAATCGGATCCACCAGCAGCCCCAGGGCTTGTATTTGTGTGTGTGTGTTCCCGATCAGGTGACCGCTCCAGAAACCCAGCGCCGCTTCGAAAAAAACGACTCTGGTTTGTGCGAACGCGTGTGTTGAGGGGAATCAGAGGGAGGCAAAGAGCAAGGGAAGACATTCACCATAATCCAACTCACAGAAGGGAACTCAAAGTCTTTCTGGCTGACGAGTTTGAGGACGTATTCGAGCCGGTGTTGGTTCTGTGGACAGGCGAGCAGAACCGGTGGTCGAAGGGTGCTCATAGACGTTATGATGGTCTGCAACACACACACACACACACACACACACACACACACACACACACACACACACACACACACACACACACACACACACACACACACACACACACACACACACACTTTAGGAAGGAACTAGATCGAGAGCAGTTAAGTACGGTAGGTAATCCAAGGATGGAGAGATCTTCTGATGCAATGGTTAGTGCAGTGTCATTATGTCTTCGTATCAGATCTCGTTTAATTACGTTGAGCTGACAAGCCCCATAAACGATCCTTTAGCTCAACGTAATGAATACTGAAGAATACTCTGTATTTAACAAGGAGAAAACGTGCGAGGCGTTTACACCATCGTTGTTGTCCAGACACCCGATGCTATCATGTTGTGGTGGTACGGTGGAATCTGTGGTAAACTGCCACTTACCTCAATGGCCTCTTTAATATTATTCTTAATGTCGTGTATTTTCTGTCTTTTTTCCCTGAAAAACAAAAGCAAACAAAGACAGAGGATCAGTGACATTATAACAACGCTGAAACAAATGCAGAGCAAAAAAAGATAGAAAGCAGAACCAAAAAGAAATGGCATAAGTTACTTAAACGCAAGACATGTAATCTCATCGTCAAGACTCCATTTTCCAAAACACAGTGCGATTCAGGGGCCCTATAAGGGGAGGCCCCTGGTCCTGTTTATTGTGATGGAGTCTTTACACTTGATGAAACACTGATGGTTCACTGAGGATCGCCATCAGCCCCACCAGCAGTTTGAAGGAGGGCTGAAAACATTCACCTGGAAAGGTAGGCTTCACAAAAGTGAAGGCAGAACGTTGACATTTAGCAGACGTTTTTATCCAAAGCGACTTACAATAAATACATTTATCAGAAGAAAGAGAAATATCAATACCGCTGTCGGTAGAGTAAGGATGTCCATTCATAGAACAAAGTCAAGCACTAACAATCACTAGGCTAACCCATTCCCCGTATACAACAGAGGCAGCTAGGATAAGATGCTACACAATGCTCAGTACTATTTTTTTAGCGCGAGAAAGCGAGATCCTAGATGTCCATTAGCGCCATGCCAACAGGGCCCCCTACTGGCAGAGCAGGGTACTAGATATTTATATATGAAAATATTTAAAAGCTTAAACGGTCGGGCCGCCTCTTAAAAACAGTGAAGGGGAACGGTTACATTCTGTGCAGTAAACCTGTCACAGTGGCCGGTTATCTGTCACAACTCAATTCAATTTATGCAAAATCCTCCGTTGTGGGGATGTTCCTCATTTGAGAACAACAATGGGTGATGGTGACCTCATGATCCTCATTCAAGTTATAGCTTCTCAAATACCGTTTCCTATTCCCATTTAGTAGCCGCTTTAAAGAAGTGACTTACTCAAAGTGATACAGTAAAGTCCCATGCATGACATTTGGTAGCAGACAGCGTTTAGGATTTAGTCTCTACGGGGTAGTCTGTGGATACCTTTTCAGCTGGAATTAAAACTGCCTTAGCCAGTACCCTACCCCACACCCTACGCCACACCCTACCCCACAACCACAAAAACACCTCTCTGATGGCAACCGCAGTTCATCCTGAATTACCTTCGAGATGCAATCAACCCCAACCCTGCTTTAGTTCCTCCGTTTAGAGACCGTTGTAAAGGCCTAGCCTTCCCGCCCAGGTCCTTGGTTAAACAGCACAACAACACTGTCCTATCCAACGTTGCTGTCACAGGATTTCCCCTCCCTTCAGGGTTCACACCTGGACACAGGGGTCTACCGGTCGGCCTGACGTACAGCGGCCCAGGTATCAGTTAGTTCATCATATCATTGGTGTCAGTGGTCCAGCAGGTTAAGTTAGAGCCCGGTCATTGGGGGATATCACAGCACGCGTTTCCCCTGCTTAAACTGAAGCCAGATCGACTATTTGCAGTTAGGGCATGTTGGAGAGTCATGGCCAATTGGAAATCCTTGAAAAGGTTTCTACTGCAGGGCGACACTTAACTTATCGTAACCACGTAAACGGTCCAAGCAATGTATCAAAACATCCCTGTTTTAAAAGGCAAATATGTTTAATTGGGGATCTTGTGAAGTGGCTTATCTGATGAACAGGTCAGAGCGAGCACAGGCAAAGGTTGTCGCCGTGAGATCCAGGTAGATGTGTTTGGTCTGAACATAGGCCACCTCATTTAGACCACGTCCATTCAATCTCTCAAGACCACAGTGAGGTGAACACACATAAATACAAACCAAGGAATTCATGCTCTACTATAAAGAGAAGTAAACGATCGATTGGAGATACTTTCCTAAAAATCCGGACGTGGCTTTTCTTGGGTTAATTTTTTATTTTATATATTTTTTCGGATAGGGAGTCAGACAGAGAATAATTCAACTAGTACAGCAACTATATACACACATTAATGATTAATACCCAATACTTCATGAGGAAAGCTTTATAAAGACTTATCCATCGTAAAATCCTCATAGCAGGATAGCCTGGATAAGCTACAAAATCAAATATACATCAATATATAATACTACCTGGATAAATAGATATATTATGTATAAAATATATATGTCAGTGATGGCTGGAGTCAAACTCAGATTTGAACACTGCTCTAGATCTGACTCTTTTTCCACTAATCCTGAAATGACAAAATAATCTCACATTTAAGAACACAATAAAAATGCGACTTAACAACTTAAAAAAAGGTGTTTGACTGCAAACAGACAATAATCCACAAACATTGATGTGATGATTTTGAACATAATAACTAAAGAACATACAGGAATAACACTTCACACACAATAAACCACATAATTTAAATTATGTCAGAGATGGGAGAATAAATTACACAAAGCTCATTGGTGCGGTGGTGGAGTCATGAGCTCGGTCACAAGCCACACACACACACACACACACACACACACACACACACACACACACACACACACACACACACACACACACACACACACACACACACACACACACACACACACACACACACACACACACACACACACACACACACACACACAGTGGTCTGAAACCAAGAAGCAGAACATCATAATGTATTGGCGACGTGTGTTAAAATAACATCATTGTACTACAATTGAATAGTTTCAATCTCAACCCATCTCTAACCTGCTAAACCTTCCAAACCAACCCGTCCACATGATTTAATATGAACTTTGTTGTTCAGAGTAACAGTACAAAATGAAAACATACTATCCTACTTCAATATGTAAATATAGCAAGTAGTAAATATATAAGGAGCCCATTTGCCAGTGTTTGAACTAGGGTTTAAAGGTCGTGTTTCAACCAAATGGCTCCGGCTGAAAACAGTTCAGGTCGGCCTACTGTTTCCTAGAGCTCTTATACACGTTTTCCGACAGAACGTGAGGGATGGAGAACGAGAACCAAGAAACAAACATCAAAAGTTGAAACCCTACCAGTCCACAGAAAACACACAAAGCTACTGTCTGTTGTGGGCGACAGTATATTCTACACACAACCTGTATCAACACAGCTGTGGGAGGTTTCAATCACTATGCATCATCTGTTTGTGTTGACAACATGTTGTTTTCATTGTTTCTTTGTTATTGTTTTCCCGCCTCTCAGAAAGGGGTCGGGGAGGGCATGCCTTATCAATACAGGATATTGATAAAGTAGGAGAAGATTCACAGTGAAGACTCTCTAGTCTCCCTATATATCATAATAATACTAACGCCTCGTTATGTATTTAGTGAATTAGTAACTTTGTCATGATCTAACTGCCACAGAGTTAGTCTAACAAACACATTAAGACGGCAATAAACTTACTCTGCATTGAAGCCGTTGACGTGAAGAATCCTCATCTGTTTGACAATGGTGCTCTTTCCTGACTCCCCAGCACCTGAGAGACAGACAGACAGAGAGAGACAGAGAGACAGAGAGAGAGACAGACAGACAGACAGACAGACAGACAGACAGACAGACAGACAGACAGACAGAGAGAGACAGAGACAGACAGACAGACAGACAGACAGACAGACAAGACAGACAGAGAGACAGACAGACAGACAGACAGACAGACAGACAGACAGACAGACAGACAGACAGACAGACAGACAGAGACAGAGAGAGACAGACAGAGAGCAGACAGAGAGACAGACAGACAGACAGACAGACAGACAGACAGACAGACAGACAGACAGACAGACAGACAGACAGACAGACAGACAGACAGACAGACAGACAGAGACAGAGAGAGAGAGAGAGATTATGAGACTGATGACACGTGAATCAGAGAAAGCAGCACGTGGCTGCGTATCAGCAAACGAGTTGGGCCAAAAATCACTTAGATGTTCTAGATTGAGTATTAACGAAATACAGAAGGATTTCCCCAAGTTAAACTTAACAGTTGATCAGCAGGAGGGGGGTGTGATATAACCGACCAAGTCGAGGCACAGAGGGTTAACTTGTAAACCACTGCATAATGAATAATGCACATAATGACTTGTTCTTTGCCTTAGATAGATGATAAAAGGTTAATGTCGTTATTATAATATAGAAGACCCAACACTGCAAACGTATACAAGACCTACAATGTGCTAGCTGGAAGAAGTTACAAGCCTGTCCCGAATGACGTACCTGGAGAGGTGTGTAATCTTTGAAAGAAATGGCATGCGGCCATTATAATCTTCATATAACCGCGGGAGGATTGTACGCATCAAAAGGCCATCGATTAAATTATATGGAATGAGATTGCGAGCTAACATCTCAAATCTTGTAGCACTTTGTATAGCCTATAGGTAAATAAGCATATTAGTGTTTCTAATGGTTAAGTGGTCTTTAATATCATTCAGTACATGTACTGGCCAGTGCTGATGGTATTTTTGTTTCTTTCGAGAAATAATGACTTTCTGGTTTGCTTCAAACACAATCATTTAAAGGAATGACATGGGATAGCACTGCCGTGCAATACTTAAAGAGTTCAGAGGAAATACAGTGCAAGAGTCTATGCAATACCACCAGCTTGTGTCATAACAGCAAGCCGGCTAACTTTGGCTTTGAATCACGGCAATGAAATCTAAATAGAAACTTCCAAGATCCCACCAAATAGGTGTATGATGTAGGAACATGTAATACTTTGTATACCTGTCCACATACCAGGAAAACCTCCTCCTGCACAAATGAAATTGAAATGTAGTCAACACATTTTGTCTATTTATCAAATGGTCAAAGAAAATATATAGGCTACGAAAACTCACAAAATTATTCTGTGGTTTTCGTTTTTCCACAAATATGGACGCCCAATGCTAGCGAAGGCTACAAAGCTATCCTGTGCCATGTTTGTGACTTGTTTATTCCAACAGCGAACAGGACTACTATACCAATAGTTAAGTAGACTAACTTGGTGGTATAACTTGGTACTAATATGCCAACTAAACAGGCTAAAAAGATCAGATCATAATTCTGTGAAGCCCATCCTGTAGGCTAAATGTACTACAAAAAAATAGGACTACAAAAAAAAAAGAACATATATAATGTGAACTAATAATGTGTGTTTTGAGTCAAACCAGCGTCTTACACAGTATAACGGCAAGGTAGGCAAACTGTTGAGGGCAGATACGTTTGTTTGGGCTTTCTTTTGGACTGGAGCTATGGGCTCCTGTCCTTCTGCTTTCCAAAGTCATAACTTCCTCCTCGACATCAATACGTGCATGACACCCAGTGCACATACTCTGTGGGCAGCAGCTCTAATCAATTATTATGATTCCCAGCAGTACATGGTGACTGCTCTATGGGGAACCAGGGTCAGACACATACATGGGCCAGGATTCAGAGTGGTCTTGTCCATTATGAAAGATAGGCAGGTAAAAGTCACATTATCTCTTGCATAACAGGCCTAGTATACGGTCCCTGGAGCGCGTTCAATAAACACAAATAAAACACGCCCAACACCCAACACCATGCGAACCACATGTTGAACCGGATACACGTCCATGCCTCTCGATTCAGTACAGTCTCGTAACGTCACTGAAGTATTAGGACTATAATGTACACTAGTACTACTCAGTACAAGAACTATCATATTCTGCATGTTGGTCCCTTATATCATCGCGTTAGTATCGTGTGTGGCATTAGGGTGTCAGTTCACAACATAATGTCACTGATCAAGACAGCGAGATAAGACAGCAACACAATCTATGGCATGTTCTGCAATGACAAAGTGACCATGTTAAGATGTGTGGTACAAAACAACACGGCACAGAGATCAACATGACATAGAGATCAACATGGAACAGGAGGGGGGTGCAGAGACACACTGTGGGACCAAGGGCTATGTCTCCAAACACACTCACCTAAGAGTAGTAGTCTGTGCGTGGCTCTGTATATCTGCTTGTCCTTCTGGAGCTGCTTGTCTATCTTCTTGTTCGCCTCCCTCTGTGCCTTCTCCTCATTCCTCTGGTCTTCGGTCTTGCTGTTGCCCAAACAACCCATCTTGTTCCCGCAGGAGAGAGCAGGGGTCCGGGGGGCCGGGGACGCGGTCGGTGAATCGATAAATCAACACGAACTCTTTCTAGATTCCCCGTCGGACCCGCGCGTTATGGGGGCACAAGTGTCAGCCACATTCACGTCGTCATTCACGACGTCTGCTGTGGGTCGGGGTTTTGGTAGAGATATTGTCGTCCCCCCCTGGTTGTTGTTAAAAACGTGTCCCCGTGTGTTTTAATTGTTGATGCATAACGAGCACTTTGTGGCTGTGTCTACATAACGAGTGTGTGGAGATGTTGGTCAGCAGCAGGATACGGCTGATGACGACACCAAGGCCGCCGTCTCTCTCGGTTCGCTTCTCCTCGGCTTTTCCCTTTTCCTTCACATGCAATGTGTATTTCTTAACCCCCCCCGTGCCAATACTAAGTGTAATCCGGTGATTTCGAGTCTAAGTGAGGACTTCACCTCTTCGGCTTCCAGATTGATATAGCATTAAGGAGCTAATTTGCATCCCGCGGCCCGGGTCTTGCGTCTCACTGTCGCCCGTGACAGGGACACAAACTCGGCATGTCAGAACGACTCGCCCGTACGGTGGTATGGGTCTTTTTGGCACGTTTTATAATCCACATTTCTTTATGTTTAAGTATACTTCCTATTGATTTTCCCCCCAATGCCCGTCTTTGTCCGCGCAGAGACGAACAGTGGACACAAGGAAAATATATATTTACACTTAAAAATAACTACATGGGTGATATTTCCATCGCTTCCGTCGTTATTTAGCCTCGTTTTATGTGCACTAAATCACCCCGGTGATCTTGGATCCAGCCTCGGCTTCACGCTGATCCCTGGAAATAGTTAATTTCAGCGATTTTCCTTCTTATTTATGATGGCTGTTCCTTGCTGTTTTTTTTTCAATCCAAAAGGGCCTTCTCTGCCCTCGCTTTTGTTGCTGAAATGTGTCTCCCCCCTCGCATCATCAATGCTCCGGATTGCGCACAGATAGTGCCCCCATCCTTCTTGGACGGGCTCCGATTCTTTCAGATGTGGCGAAGACGTCCAAATCCTTCGAAATGGTCCCGTTTCTTGAAGGTAAAGCTCCGCTGTCAGCCTCAGCTCTTATATTCCCTTTGAATCCGAGCGGTGGGCTGCGACTACATGTGCATTTACATTCACAAATAGGACACAGGTTGGAACAGCACATTCCACCGCGAAGGCCGCTTCCTCCCGGGCTGGTGGTGGAAGGTTTTTAGATAGGAATAACCAATCTTGAAGGTATTATTTTCCCCCTTTTCTCCCGGAATAGTACACTGGATAGACAGCGCTGAAGAGACGGGGTGGGGCATACAACGCTCATTGAACCCTGGGAAGGAGCGTTTCATCACATGATTGCACAGAGCGTCAGCATGGCCATATTCTGCGGAGGAAACGGCGCCCTCTTCAAAGAAACTACAGATTCGGGGGACCCTCGCCACAGCACATCAGGACAAATGGGGAGCAGGGGGCCTCGATCCGTGGGGTATTCTGGGTCTTATCACGGGAGGGGTCCCCTTTTCTGTTTCTCAATAATTTTGTATAGTTTGGTAGTGTAGGCCTAATTGTGCGTTGCCTGTATGCCATGTCAACAGTCTGATTGTCGATTCTAAAGTGTGCTTTTAACTTGAGAACTACATTAGAAATTGCATTACTAAATGTTAATTGGGTGTCCGTGCCGTGCTCATACATTTGATTAAAAAACGATGAAAGATATAGGCCTACTATAAAGTCCAATATTGTAGCATTTATTTCGAAATCTATTCTGCATTTGAAACTTAACCTTATACTTTTACGCTTATTTGTACTTTTCAGTTAACTCGTTTACATGATCCTTTGAAATATGTGGATATTGGATCTGCACACACTATGCATATTGAATGTTCAAAAAGTACAAATACCCTTTTTCTAAATATGTACGCTTTAAAGTTCTTAAATAACGATAAAACCAGTATGAAAAATAGTTGACTGCATTTTAGAAAAAGTTATACATTCCCAAGCAAATAATTTTGTTCATTTTGGCCTCTTTTCCACTAGGTGGCAGTAATATCTTGGTAGTGAGAAGAGAATAACTTTAATTTCTCTTGATTCTCAGGTCAATGATTATACAAGTCCTCCCCTCGTGAGCGCATTTTTGCCAGATTCACATTTGACCAAACAAATTAACAAACAAGCACATCATTTTACACAAATGAGTAGAATACATAATCCTCAATTAATCAATCAGATAAGAAATTTGATTATAATTCGGTCAGACACACACGCACATCACACACACGCGCGCGCGTAAACAAGCTTGTATCTCTGTGGGGGGTCCGCCCATTTGCCATGAGGCTAGCATGCCATCCATTATTAATCGTCATCGTCCCCATGACCCCAGAAGAGCAAAACTTTTCTCCGGATCGTTTTATAAGAATATTCGGATACAATACTCTCTTTTCAATGTCCCTTCCAAGTATCTTAACTTCCGGGAGCTTTAAAGAAGAAACGATCGAGTGTCTGGCCATTTCTTCTGAACTTTACGCTTCGAGCGACAGTTAGGAGATCATGGGATGGCGATGTTTTGGAGATAATTGGGAGCGAAAGAAAAGGTTGGAGTCTAACGGACCGCGTTGGGGGATGTGAGGGGGGGACCGTAGGATGTCTCCACTCTGTAACAATGGGGATGTGAGGTGAGGATTTCTAAAGCTATAAACAATTAATTAATCTATTCCATTATCATTATTCTAATATGACCATCAATCTAATAATCACCATTTCGACACTATTTATTTTATGTAATAGGCGCTTACCGTTCCTTCCTCTCCCTCTAATTATCCTCTTTGGAACTATAAGCACAGCTTTTTAATTGATAAATGATTAACCTTAATACACAGTAATTGGTCCGGCAGCAGGGGCGTAGCCACACAGGGAGGGGCCGTGCCCCCCCAGGCCACGCCCCCCCAGTATGATTTTTTTTTAATATATCCACTATTAGTTTGATCTGACTTTGACTTATCATTCTTATTTAAAGTGTTATATTTTGACATCATGAATAAACACTTACAATAGCTAATGTCTTTGTATGAATCAGTGGCGTAACTTTGACGTTCATATTGGTGGGGACACATTTTGGCAAAACGTCACACAATTTGGCGAAACGCCCTCGACCAAGACCCAGCATCCAACTGCTCACTAACTATTACTAATTATTAATAATAATTAATAATTATTACTAACTATTATTAACCATAGCAACGCCGGTAAACAAACCCCGCGAAGCCCAATCCCTATACGAGAGCTCCCCGCGCTACGGCCATCCGGAGGCGCACAGAGCTTTTGGCCGTGATATTATGTATACAATTATATTATACTATTATATATAGAACGTTATAAGGAATTGGAGCGCTGCCACCGTGTGTGGCAGCGCGAGTGAGAGGAGAGTTTGACGGAGAAGATGGCGGTTGACCTAGTTTCAAAGTTTATACCGTTTATACTCGGTAATACCAGTGTATTACTCGGTGTAAAAATGTCCACACCACGGCAACTCTGGTACCATTGCATTTATGGCTATTACTGTGTACTAACTTCGTTAAAATCAAGGAATTGCAATTTTTGCAAATCGTTATACGTGGGTCTTTCTCAGAAACATTGAATAACGTCCACACCGCAAACATATTGGCGCTTATCCAGACAACCGTGGGCTGGCCGCGCTTTTTGTTTGCGTCATCACAAATTTATGTTTCGGCCGTGTTGTTTCGGTGATAAAAGTATTTCGGCCGAAAACCGAAAATGCGCTTTTGGCCCATTTTCGGCCAAAACTTTTCGGTGGCCGAAAATTCGGTGCATCCCTAATAATAAGCTACTATAACTAGCCTAACTGTAACAGGGCTATTTGAATCACGATGACCTATTGATTCTTCTTGCATATTTGAAGTGCATATTTTGGCAAAAGATTGCCTTATACAGATGCAGACCTATAGGCTGTTAAATGTCTGACTGTTCGGCATCGGATAACCTGCAGGACAAATAAAAAGCAAAGACTTCGCTTTGCATGGCCGGTGGTTCAGACAGACATGTCCTGTCAGATCTTATTTTCCAACGACGCATGATTAGACTAGGCCTACATACAGTATGTCATTGTCAGTGTTACAATGATATGTTTGATTACTAACTTAATTTACCGTTGTTTGGTGAAAATATTTCCGAATGTCTTCGCCTTTCCTTTTCCTTCCCCGACATTCCTTCCTGGTTCAGCCGCATTCACAGCCGGCAGCTGAGCTGTTTGATTCCGTCCCGAAATTACAGCAGAAGCTGTTTTACCGCTCTCAAATTAAGCAACCAATCACCGCTAACCGAAACACAACCCACGACAACCAACAGGAGGCAAAGCCAATCACAAAATACATAAGGCGGGACTATAAAGACGCAACTTATTAACCCTTTCTCGTCGTTCTCATATTGGTGTGGACAATTTCAGCACATTTGAATATTGGTATGGACACGTCCACACCGTCCATACGCAATTTTACGCCCATGGTATGAATGGATGACTCAATGACATAATAGTATCGTTTTTTATCGGCAGCTCAAATGCTGCTGAGCCGGCAGTAAACATTAGAGAACATAAGACAGTAGAACCCAGGCCTAGAACATAAGGCAGTAGAACCCAGGCCTAGAACATAAGGCAGTAGAACCCAGGCCTAGAACATAAGACAGTAGAACCCAGGCCTAGAAGATAAGACAGTAGAATCCAGGCCTAGAAGATAAGACAGTAGAACCCAGGCCTAGAACATAAGGCAGTAGAACCCAGGCCTATAACATAAGGCAGTAGAACCCAGGCCTAGAACATACGACAGTAGAACCCAGGCCTAGAACATAAGACAGTAGAACCCAGGCCTAGAACATAAGGCAGTAGAACCCAGGCCTAGAACATAAGACAGTAGAACCCAGGCCTAGAACATAAGGCAGTAGAACCCAGGCCTAGAACATAAGGCAGTAGAACCCAGGCCTAACGACCCCATAAGGAACTCTACTATTCCCACTGGAGCAATCCCACACACACACACACGCACGCACGCACGCACGCACGCACGCACGCACGCACGCACACACACACACACACACACACGCAAAAGTCATATCAAGCATGATTTAGATCAATGTCGATGAATTGCTGGTAGGTCAAGGAAGTAGTTCTTCATAAGTTAGTCATTTAGGGGACACGTAGCTAATCAAAAGGTAGTTACCGTGGCTCCAGATACAAGTCATCATGGAGGAGCAGGCCAGGCAGGCTATGAGCCGACAAGCAGTCCAGTAAGAAGGGGATTAGTTCCGTTAGACTGAGTGGAACACCCGTTGCCTCCAGTCTACAGTCTGCCCCTCGTAACGTCACTGAATATAAGTGTTTTTTTTTACTCGTTCAGGTCTAGACAGATTCTCCAACTGTGTTTATATTGGGATGAATCTAGAAAGAAAGTCCGATGCAGAGACGGGTTTGAAGGCCCTCCAGTAGAATTGTGTTTGAAGGAGCAGAACCCATTGATTCTTTCGTATTATGGGATGGCCTCTGTTTGTTTTTGTTTTTTTGTGTCTCCTTGGTGTTTGGACCTGAAGAAACACTTTAGGGTTCTGCGTGCTGACTAAACAGCTTCTGAGAATCCTCTCATTCTACGCATTATTGATAGCGAATACAGTGGTGCATATTTTGCAGTACTCAGTGGAGTACAATATAAACTACAGATACATACAAATGTTGATGGAAAATCGATTGTAAAAACTTTATTTTATAATTGTATTAAGTACAGTAATACTGTAATACAAGGATCTAAACGTATATGCTTTGGAAATCAGTTTGTTTAAAAATTATCTTTAAGAATTTTTTACTTTATGTATTTTTTATTTTGTGTCTTGTCTTTATCTGATATTTCCTATCTACTGAGTGCATGTAAACCAGATTCCCAGAGCACCATTTTGTAAACATTTAATATATTAATATTTTATTACACACAGACAATGCCATTTTTATTTATTTGACTGGTATTGACAAATATTGTGGCTTGTTGATATTGTTTAAATTGTTCAGCTGTAGGCAAATTGAAAATAAGTGCTGGTATTATGACTCTCTGAGGGGAACAGAGTCTTATGGCTCAGCTAGGGTCAAGAGCCACTCAAAAGAACAGTTTATTTGTGTGTTGAGATTGGGGGGGGGGCTGGGAGACATTTCTAAATCTATATTCATTAGCTATAGGTGAAAACGTAGAACCAGAGGGCTATGACATCTGATACAAACCTACCTATATCATTTATTATGTTGTTAATATGTACATGGTGCACGTTGTTTGTTAAGACCTTTAAATCATTTTCTAGCTTTGCTCACTCATTTTTTAATTAACATTGATAGAGCCTCTTTCGGAGTGTGGGGGTACTTTGTGAATCTCACACACGCCTACCAGTATGGGCATAGTACGCCCAGACTGTCTCAAACAGAGCGACATGATACCAATGCGGTGACTGCTCTGCGTTTGTGGGTTTGATGCGTTCTAAAGGTGACCTCGAACCCATGGAGGGAGAACAATGGAGTCTTTGAGTCATTGTTGAATTGGTAAACATAAGAACAGGGGATGTGCTCTATGTGCTTTGTAACTGATTGTGTGTACCAAACTCAAACTCAGAGATGGTCGTTCAACAAGCAACATGGACTCCTCCAATCTCGGCCGGCGCCGACACATTCAAGCCCATTTTCAGAAAACCGTCCACCCTTCCGATGGCTATAAGCAAACAGGAATAGTCCTGCGTGTAGTTACTCTTGAAGATTAAGCTAGTCTTCTTGATGTTGCGTTCATTGATCAGCCTTCTGTTAGTTATACTCCAGCCCCTAATGGCCCAGCGCTATGAATATTAGATCCACTTCCCCTGTGATGGGGTGAGCCGGCCTGCAGAGAACAAACAAAGTGCCATGGATCTCGAGGCGTCGTCCGATGTGTCAGAATAACATGTTCCTACGTAAAGCGATACACTGCAAACATGCACGTGAACACTGACACACGAGGTGCAGGTGCAGGCACGCATACACACAAACACATACACGTTTTCCTGAGTCTAGAGGGTGTGAAGACGCTTCGTTGGAATATCAGCACACATGTGCACAACTGTGTTAGCGTGCTTTGAGGTAGAGATATGTGGGAGTGAATGCACACCCACAAATGCACAAAACAAGTACAAAAAACAGACTTCAACGGGTATAAAGATGCAGAATTGGTATCTCAGCACAAACACACACAGACAAAGTTGTTTGTGGCCTTTTATGTGGATATGTGGGAGTGCATGCACGTACCCAAATGCACAAAATGCACAAAATAGAGACACACACGGCAAGCACAGACACAGACAAACACACACACACACACACACACACACACACACACACACACACACACACACACACACACACACACACACACACACACACACACACACACACACACACACACACACCACACACAACACACACACACACACACACACACACACACACACACACACACACACACACACACACACACACACACACACACACATGCTCACACATACACATAGACACACTATTTTAAACTTCAACACATGATTTATAACTTACACATCATGAAACAGACAATATTCAGAAACATATACAAATGTGATGATAAAAAAAATCAAAACACTTACCAAGATAAAAACAAGATAAAGTTCCAAATGTCCAAATGTTTAGATCATTGCAATTTCTTTTGAATTGTCATATTGTCACACGATGCCCACTGACATCACTGGCCACTGCTTCTCTCAGTTACATTTGACCCAATATTTGCACTCTTCTATTTTGAGTGGTGTGAGAATTGAGCGGTTTCCCTCTGAGCACACATCAGAGTTATAAAAAAGCTCTCTTATAATAACCCATTATGCCAGCTCCTGAGAGAGAGAGGTAGTGAGGGAGAGAGAGTCAGGAGGAGAGAGAGATGGAGACAGGGTAGAGGGGGGGGGGGGGGGGGGGGTGGAGAGACAGTAAAGGAGGAGAGAGGAGAGTGAAAGGTGGAAGGGAGGGTGTGAGAGACAGAGGAGAGGAGGAGGGCTTCAGGTCGAAACTATTTCATGTTGAGCAGAGGAGCTCTCTGTTCCCCCATTGTCTTGTTTGTCTCCTCCACTGGACTGACACCATCCCCTGCTCAGGGGTCTTCAGGTGGTGGTGTGAGACTATCACCATCATTTCCCCTGTCTCTCTCTCTCTCTCTCTCTCTCTCTCTCTCTCTCTCTCTCTCTCTCTCTCTCTCTCTCTCTCTCTCTCCCTCTCTCTCTCCCTCTCTCTCTCTCTCTCTCTCTCTCTCTCTCTCTCTCTCTCTCTCTCTCTCTCTCTCTCTCTCTCTCTCTCTCTCTCTCTCTCTCTCTCTCTCTCTCTCTCTGTGTCTCTCTCTGTGTCTCTCTCCAACTCTCTCTCTGTCTCTCTCCAACTCTCTCTCTGTCTCTCCTCCCTCGATCTCTCTCCCTCTGTCGCTCTGTCTCTCTTCAACTCTCTCTCTGTCTTTTCCCCTCTCTCTGTCTCTCCTCCCTCTGTCTCTCTCCCTCTGTCTCTCTGTCTCTCTCCAACTCTCTCTCTGTCTTTTCCCCTCTGTCTCTCTGTATCCTCCCGGCTGTCTCTCTGCCTTCCAGTGGAATGGCCGCCATGTGGGGCCGCGTGGAGCCGCTCCAGAGAGATGTGTGAGTGGGCCAGAGTTCCGCTCTGAGACAGAGGGCTCTCCTGCTCAGCCCAGACGGGGCTTACAGGGACTGGCCGGCGAGGAGTGGATTGCTGCTGCTGGTGCTGCTGGCTGAAACAAGGCAGGCATGGCTGGGGATCTGATGGTGGGCATTCTCCACAACCTGGTGATGCCACTGCTGCTGCTGGCCGGTGAGTGACAGACCCCCGGAGGGCTCAGGAGACACTGAGGAGGGCCTGAGGAACGGGCTCCCAGATTTGTGTGTCCTGGATTGTATTGGTGTATTTTTGTTTGTTTAGCGCTCTGTTGGTTGTGGTGTTGTACTTCTGTTTCCATTGTTTCTCTACAACTATCTTTCTCTCCTGCGTGTGAAGGAATTATTGGTTAAGGGCAATATTTGCGTTGTATGTTAAGACCATGTCCATCAATCAGATGTCAAGGGATTGTATTTGCGATGTTTGCTTTAAAGAGGAGCCTATCTGATTTAGGACCTACGGGGACGATTTCGATATTGATATTTAGGATTGAATATAGTTTTGTGTTTTAGTTACAAGAAAACATTTTGAGCAAAGATCGAAGATCTCAAGACTCATATAATACATTCATACATGTAAAAAAATGATGATTGAATGACTACTTATTACACAATTCATGATTAGAATGTGTAAATGAATAATAACTTTCTAATACAATGACTTTAAATAGAAGTATACATTGAAGGTAATATGAATGCCTTAATACGTGGCACATGGCTCTAAATAATCCTAATCTCATCTGCTGCTTCTCTGCCCTAAAAAACATATATTTTTATCTTTTTGTAATGATCAGATAACAGTTTGACTAATCTGTCTTTGGTAAGCCATGACGGCATCGCGCGTATTGGTGTTCAAATCAGCCGGTGACCGACGTTCTGGGGAATATAAACCGGCACGGATTGAGATTTAGGTTGGGTGAATAAAGTGTGACGTTAGTGAAACAGCAATAGGGTTAAGAAACTATTAAGTTACTCTAAACACTCAGGATGCTTTGATCTGCCGTGTTTCTAATACCTTGTTGCATTAATGTAAAAATGCAAAATACAAA
>OLKM01001866.1:32500-40000 GCA_900291075.1 Melanogrammus aeglefinus
TTACTCAACAGACAGCGCTCACTGGGATGTTGTCCTTTACCATTTGGGAATTGTAAGGTAAGATTTATTTTTGAATATCTATTATCCCCATATTCACAAATTTGTATGTAACAATTTTAGATTAACATGATTAAACAAAGTTTAATCATCAAATGGTTGATGTGTGATGTGAATGTGTGCACATCTGTATGTGTGTGTATGTGTGTGTGTTTTGCACCTGTGTGTGTGTGTGTGTGTGTGTGTGTGTGTGTGTGTGTGT
Organism: Melanogrammus aeglefinus; assembly: GCA_900291075.1. Lineage (NCBI taxonomy): Eukaryota > Metazoa > Chordata > Actinopteri > Gadiformes > Gadidae > Melanogrammus > Melanogrammus aeglefinus. Next base: position 32,760 of record OLKM01001866.1, read on the forward strand.
GTGTGTGTGTGTGTGTGTGTGTGTGTGTGTGTGTGTGCTGTGTGTGTGTGTGTGTTGTGTCTGTGTGTGTGTGTGTGTGTGTGTGTGTGTGTGTGTGTGTGTGTGTGTGTGTGTGTGTGTTGTGTGTGTGTGTGTGTGTGTGTGTGTGTGTGTGTGTGTGTGTGTGTGTGTTTGCACCTGTGTTGTGTGTGTGTGATGTGTGTGGTGTGTGTGTGTGTGTGTGTGTGTGTGTGTGTGTGTGTGTGTGTGTGTGTGTGTGTGTGTGTTTTGCACTTGTGTGTGTGACCCAGGTTCAGCACGGTGGACCCCGGTAACATCGTGCGTCTCCTGGTCCCGGACCTCGGCCTGTCCGGCGCCTCGCTCTTCGTCCTGCGGCTGCTGGGGAGGATGCTGCGCCCCGCGCCCCAAACCAGTCTCCATGACAACGGCATCCACCTGTCGGACCCCGAGGTCCACACACACGCGCACGCATGCACACACACACACACACACACACGCACACACACACACACACACAAACACGCATTTGCGCAAACACACACACAGGTCACGTGACTAACGACTTTGCTTCCCATTGTAATGATAGATAATTGTTGTTGACTAAGTTTAATTTAATAAAGCGTCAAAGTTCTATAAGGTCTAATGTAAAACTCCAGAATAACCCGGTAGGATCCAGCACGTCCTGATCACGCACTACCCCGCAGGAAGCGGAGCACTCCGACACAGAGTCGGAGGGAGGAAGTGACGTCACGGGGGGGTCGTCCTTCGACAGCTCGGACCAGAGCACGGTGGTGGTGAGCTCCGGCCCCCCCGAGTTCGTCCAGAAGCTGCTGGTGTTTGCTGCCGGCCTGAGGCTGCTGCTGTCCGCCATCATGACCACGGCGGGGAAGGTGGTGGTGACCCTGCTGTTGGGGCTCGCAGGTAGGGGTGTGTGTGTGTGTGTGTGTGTGTGTGTGTGTGTGTGTGTGTGTGTGTGTGTGTGTGTGTGTGTGTGTGTGTGTGTGTGTGTGTGTGTGTGTGTGTGTGTGTGTGTGTGTGTGTGTGTGTGTGTGTGTGTGTGTGTGTGTGTGTGTGTGTGTGTGTGTGTGTGCGCACGCATGTGTGTGTGTGTGTGTGTTGGCGTGATTATTGCTACAGAGAATAGATAGGACTTCATTCCAACTGCATTATATATTAGATTATTGATTATTGATTTTGTTGATTTTGTACATTTCTGAACACCGTAAAAGTAAAAAGAAAAAAAGAAAGCCCAAATTGGGATAGGTGAGCATACACATGTGTTTCAGAAAGTCACCGAAACTGTTCATTTGTGTTTGAATGTGTGCAAATCTTTGTGTAACTGTGTGTGTGTGCATCTTTGGCATAAATTGGTCCTGACCTATGTTTGCGTGCGTGTGTTTCTTCCTATATGTGTACGTGTGTAGTGTAAAAGAGTCCATGCCTCCCCATACATATGTCTCCCTTTACGAAGCATCCTCTGACCCCTGACCTCTGACCTCTGACCCCCCGTGGCCCCAGGCATCATGCTGCCCTCGCTGACCTCCTGCGTGTACTTCCTGGTGTTCCTGGGGCTGGTGTGGTGGTGGGTGTTCCACCGCGCCCTCTCCCTGCTGCTGTTCAGCTCGCTGTGCGTCATGCTGGCGCTCTTCAGCGGGGGTCACCTGCTGCTGCTCTACCTGTACCAGCTGCCCCTGGCCCAGGCCACCGTCCCGCCCAGCGACATCTACGCCAGGTAGGACCGCAACAGGACGCCGTTTGTTTACGGAGACCATTACCTCATTTGTGTTAATTGTACGACAATGTTTCTACGTGAAGCACTTTGAGTCTGCTTCGTGAATGAAAAGGGCCATATAAATAAAGTTTTCTTTCCTTGCCTTGCCTATACGTGTTTCTGTATACGGTTGTGGCTCAGGGGGTAGAGCGGGTTGACTTTTAACCATAAGGTTGCTAGTTCGATCTCCGGCTCCTCCTAGCTGTGGGTCGAGGTGTTCCTAGGCGAGACGCCTCACCCTGACTGCTCCCGACGAGCCGGCGGTCACCCTGCGGGGTTGTCACCACCGTTGGAGTGTGAAGTGGTGCATGGAAGTCGCTTTGGATAAAAGCGTCTTTAGTGTTTTTAGAAAAGTGTATTTATCATTCAGCAACGTAGCCGTGAATGAGATCTACTTTTTGCTGTTACTATTTTACACATTACTTACTATTCTACCGGTTTGAGCAGATACTGTTTTCCAAAAAGGTTTGCAGAGAATTGTAGCATATCACCCATAAGCTTAGGGTCAGGGGTCAGGGTTTGAACATCCTGCTCAAGGGTCACTACCGGTTCACTGTGGACAGTTCTCAACTTTATCATGAAGCACAATACTATTGAGTGCTTTGGAGAATGGAAAGCTTTTTTAATTGGACCGTTGGTATCAAAGTTCATGTGAACAACGGAAATAATATTGGTATGATGAAGAATGGACTGCATTCATGCACTAAGCAGTGGCCACTCAGAGCGTTTAACAATAAGAGCCTAACATTCACCCATTCATGCACATTCATTCACACCCCGACGGCGGAGTCAGCCACGCAGGGCGACAGCCAGCTCGTCGGGAGCAGTCAGGGGGAGGTGTGTCTCGCTCAGGGACACCCAGACACTCGGGGGGTCGTACTGGCAACCTTCAGTTGCCAGTCAACCCGTCCTACCGCCCGAGCCAAGAAACCTTCACCCTGTAAGACCAGGCTCCAAAAGACAACCAAAACACGCCTGATGAAACATTAGTTATACACCTCCCATTTCTCTCCCTCTCCCCCCTCCCTCTCTCCCCCCCTCCCTCTCCCTCTCCTCCTCTCCCCTCTCCTCTCTCCTCCCCCTCTCCCTCTCTCCCTCCTCCCTCCCTCCCACACCCCTTCCTCCCTCTCCTCTCCCCTCTCCCCCCTCCCTCCCTCCCCGTCCCTCTCTTCCCCTCCCCCCTCCCCCCCCTCCCTTCTCCCCCACTCCCCCTGCTCCCCTCCCTCCCTCTCCGTCCCTCTTTCCCCTCCCCCTCTCTCCCCCCCCCTCCCCTCTCTCCTCCCCTCCCTCTCCCCTCCCCCTCCCTCCCCCTCCCTCTCTTCCTCCTCCCCCCCTCCTCTCCCCCCTCCCTCCCTTCCCCTCCCCCCTCTCCCCCTCCCCCCCTCCCTCCCCTCCCCTCCTCTCCCCCTCCCTCCCCCCCTCCTCCTCCCCTCCCTCCCCCTCCCCCTCTCCCCCTCCCCTCCCCCCTCCCTCTCCCCCCTCCCCCCTCTCCTCCCCTCTCTCCCTCCCTCCCCCTCCCCCAGGGTGTTTGGGATGACGGGGGTGATCCGGACCAACGCCTCGGAGCCCCACTCCCTCCGCCTGCACCCCGAGGTCTGCTGGCCCGACCTGGTGAACCCCCTGGTCCTGCTGCTGCTCTACTACACCCTGGTGGCACTGCTGCACAGATGGGTCCACCTCCCCCACGAGGAGGTGTGTGTGTGTGTGTGTGTGTGTGTGTGTGTGTGTGTGCGCGTGTGTGTGTGTGTGTGCATGCGTGCGTGTGTGTGTGTGCTTGCGTGCGTGCGTGCGTGCGTGCGTGCGTGGGTGTGTGTGCATGTGTGTGCGTGTGTGTGCGTGCATGTGTGTGTGTGTGTTGCCGTGATTATTGCTACTGATAGGACTTCATTCCGACTGCATTATATATTAGCTAGATGTTGTCTAGTCGGCTTTGCAACCTTTTTTCAGTGGTTAGGGTTAACCCTAACCCTAAACTACGTTCCAAATCACCATTGAGTAAATAATAATAACACCCCTCCCCAGGTAGGATGGCTAGCCAAGGCAGGCGTGGTGATCGAGTGTTATCCACAGATAGTGATATCAGGCTTTGTTGTGCTTCCCAGTCTGAGGAGTCGGTGGACTGTGAGGACGACTGTGAGAGCCCACTGGACCCCAACTCTGACCTCCCCCCCAGCTTCTCCAGGATCCTCTATGTGGCTGGGGACAAGCAGGAGGTCTGTACCCCCAAAATGCACCCTCAGGAGGTCTGTACCCCCAAAATATACCCTCAGGAGGTCTTTATCCTCTCCAGGAGGTCTGTACCTGAGATATACCCTCTCCAGGTGGTCTGTACCCCCAAATGTACCCTTTCAGGAGGTCTTTAGCCTCTCAGGAGGTCTGCACCCCCAAATGTACCCTCTTCTGAAAGTCTGAGATGTACCCTCTTCAGGAGGTTAAGGTTAGAATTAGAATTTGCTCAGCGAGTCACTCTGGGAACAAGTAATATACTCATTCCCGGATTCCCCTGGATCCAAACATTGACCAATCACATCAGTGTATCTGATATAGGCGGGCAAAAAGCGTAGCTGTTTTACCGACCGGATACGGCAAGAGTCTCTCTCTATTGGTTAGCTCCGCTGGTCTGGATACATCACCCCTTGTATTCTTCTGATTGGTCGGAGTGTTATCCAATTGGGTGCAGTGATATTTTCAAATGCATGCTTGGTGCCGCCCCTCGAGTTGGGCCCTTTTCCTTACTCGTTGCCAGACCCTACAGACGTGGCTCTGGAGTTTCAAACAGAAAATGCCCGAACAAGCATGGACGGAAAACCAGTTCATCCGGTGTAGTGAGATGACAAATATCTCAGGATAATTAATTAAAGAAGCCTTTCCTTTAATCAATAATATACCCTGTTTCTATATGCACTTTCATATTTATCGTTCTACTTTGCTTTTTAACAAGCTGGACGCAATTGCCAGAAAATGAGTCTGAAGATCTTATTTTCCGCCCCTGTCTATGCTAAAGAGCAGCCTTAATGCAGCTTTCCATTACGTTCCTGTCCATTAATGCTACCTAATTCACACACCTTATGCTGACCAAGCATAGCCCCCTTGTATAAAAACCCCCAGAGCTTTAAGGGCCTTGCGGTAAAGGCACTTAAGGCTAGGATTCTGTACATCACAGCCCTGAAACCACCCTTACCTTACATATCGAGTGGCCACTGGAACGTGTCCTGAAGTCGCTCTAAAGAAACATCATTTAAGCAACCGTAGTCCCTGGTTAAACAGCCAACCCACCCCAGTACATCCCTCCCAGTTCCCATACATTTGTAAACATATTCCGTCGACCTTTCGACCGCAGAGGATCCATTCTGCGTTGATACAGTATATTCTTGTGTTCTTTACCTTCAGCTGCTGACCAGTACAGACGAGGAAACCTATCTTCCCGATGAGGTGAACTGAGCCACTGTTGTGTTTGTGTTGTGCATGGGGCTTTTCTTTGGACCCGCACTAATGTGATCAGGAGTGCTGTAAACGGGCCCGTTGGTTTAGCGACGAGCCACCAGAGGATATGTTTAATGGCGTTTTTACAAGACAACAGAGGCTGGATATTCAGCGTTGGTATCACAGGTTCCAGGCAGCCTTCTTAATATAATACCCATCACTAGCTAAACCGCCGCTTGTTGCAAAATGTACTTTGTTGAATATTTATAACGCAAACGTTTTTTTTATCGATGAGAAGAGTTGTTAAGTGAATTTTTATTTCACTAAACAACTGTTTTAAGACCATTGTCCATTTGAAGCTTTAGTTAATGTTGGATGTTTGGTTCTTCCTCGTAGTCAAAATTGAAAACTTTATCGACAAACACGGTGGCCGACTGTAGACCCTCTTGTGATTGGCCTCTCTCTCTTTTCGTCAGCCAATGGTGTTACTGATGGGCAGCTCTTGGCATGATCTGCACGGCAACGAGCTGGGCTCCCTGCTGGGAGGGGCGGGCTACACCAACTGTTACACCCCCCCCCTCTACGATGAGAAAGACCCTCCGTCACGAGGTAAGCTCCCCTGAGCTAATCCCAGCTCGAGGTTCAGGAAACATTGATGGATCGACGTGTTGGCGTGTTGGTTGTGCGTAGGGAATCAATCATTCGTTCATCGTTCACGCCGTTGGACAATGGTGGAAGATAGCAGCGATAGTTATGTGAGCGTAAAACTCTATTTATGGTCAGCGTGCGTCAGCTGCTGATGCTCAGCCATGGGCTTCTACCCCGTACAGACTGGTCCAGTGTCACACAGCACCACAAACTGCGCATCCACACAATGTTCGGAAAAACGGCGCCTTAAAGTACCGTTCTCTCCTCGCAGTTCCCGAACGAACGCGCCACAGCGCCTGCAAATCCCTCTTAACGCCTTACTCAGCTCTCCGGTCGCTCTCCATCGTCATCGATCCTCGTTGAATCCCTTTGATGCGCGTTCTCCTCAAACTCCTCCTCTCTGTCCCCCCGTCCCGTCCCGTCCCCCCCGTCCCCCCCAGCGGCGGCGCCAGACGACCCCCAGGGCGTGCAGCCAGGGGCCGAGGAGCCCTGCAGTCCCGGCACGGGGCCCGGTACGGGGCTGGGGTCCGAGAGCCTGGCCCCCCATCCGACGGGCCCCGGGGGGCTGGTGGTGGTGGGCCGGCTGCTGCAGAAGCACAGCTACGTCAGCGGCCTCATCATCATGATGGTGAGAGAGAGACCCCCCCCCCCCCATCTGTGTCTTTAAACCAGTGACCCTGGTGGAAGGTGGAAGAGGGTCACCCGGTGAGGTTGTCCTGTATTTAAGGGCACTGGGTTCAATCCCCAATTACCAGCAGTCTGTAGACTAAAGGTTCTGTCCTTGAGCAAGGCATTTATCTCCAGCATCGGTGTCTGAATGTGGGTGTCCGAGTGTGTGTGTGTGTGTGTGTGCGTTTGTGTGTGTGTGTGTGTTTGTGTCTGTGTGTGTGTGTGTGTGTGTGTGTGTGTGTGTGTGTGTGTGTGTGTGTGTGTGTGTGTGTGTGTGTGTTGTGTGTGTGTGTGTGTGTGTGTGTGTGTGTGTGTGTGTGTGTGTGTGTGTGTGTGTGTGTGTGTGTGTGTGTGTGTGTGTGTGTGTGTGTGTGTGTGCGGGTGCGTGTGTGTGCGGGTGCGTGTGTGTGTTTATGGGCAGTAGGAGGCTAGATAAGTACTATATCAATGCAGTCCATTAGAACATTTGGTCCGTTTACAAGACGGAACCCAGTCCGTTCCACCAGTGAAGAAACCTTCATGACGGGAGGTCTTTAAAGTCGCTGACTGTTGACTATCATGATCTGTTGATCATGACGTACATCATGTATGGTACGGGGTGCTGACCCTTTACCCAAAGAGTAACACCATAAGACACGATACACCATCACCACGGGGTAGCAGTCCACACCAGGTTAACGCAAGACAGGAACAATCCTAGTAGTCCTGCCTATGCCGGTGTTAATGGGAG
>OLKM01001866.1:45000-57500 GCA_900291075.1 Melanogrammus aeglefinus
ACTGGTTGGATGCTAGCTGAACTACAATGGTTGGATGGGGGTCGTCCCTATGTTCCCCAGGTGCAAAGGGTTAGGGTCAGGTTTAGGGTCAGGGGGAGGGTTAACCCTGAACCTAAACCTAACCCTAACCAATCGGAGGAGAAACATTCTAACCAATCACAGGCGAATCAGAGGCGAAGAAGGCGGTACTCGCCCCTACCGTCCAACGGAAAAAAGATTTGCTCACAGGGTCCTATATGTTCCCCGGTCACATACAAAGAGGGGAACATAGAACCCGGGGAACATAGAACCCGGGGAACATAGAACCCGGGGAACAGAGGACCCGGGGAACATAGGACCCGGGGAACATAGGACCTGGGGGACAGAGGACCCGGGGAACATAGGACCTGGGGAACATAGGACCTGGGGGACAGAGGACCCGGGGAACATAGGACCTGGGGAACATAGGACCTGGGGGACAGAGGACCCGGGGAGCATAGGTACGCTCCCGTTGGATGCTAGCTGTGCCCCTCTGTCCGGTACTCATGCTGGCTGGGTGCCCCCTCTCCTCCCTGGGGGTCCAGGCTGAGGGACCTTGGGCTGGAGCGCTACGACACGGTGGAGCTGTTCGCCCGCATCCTGCTGCCCGCCGCCTTCCTGCTGGCCTGCATCCTCCAGCTGCACTACTTCAACGACGACTTCCTGTCCCTCACCGACCTCGACAACGTCCCCATAAGACACGTCCCCAGGTCTGCCTCGTGTGTGTTAATGTTATTCTGGGGTGTGTGTGTGTGTGTGTGTGTGTGTGTGTGTGTGTGTGTGTGTGTGTGTGTGTGTGTGTGTGTGTGTGTGTGTGTGTGTGTGTGTGTGTGTGTGTGTGTGTGTGTGTTTGTGTGTGCGTGTTCCTGTGTGCTTGTGTGTGTGTGTGTGTGTGTGTGTGTGTGTGTGTGTTTGTGTGCTTGCATGTGTTTCTAGGTGTTTGTGTGTGTGTGTGTTTGTGTGTGTTTGTGTGTGTTCACGCGTTCTTGTGTGTGTTTCTAGGTGTTTGTGTGTGTGTGTGTGTTTGTGTGCGTGTGTGTGTTTTTGTGTGCGTTCATGTTTGCTTGTGTGTGTGTGGTTTTGTGTGTGTTCATGTGTGCTTGTGTCTGTGTGTGTGTGTGTATGTGTGTTTGTGTTTGGAGGGGGGGGTTATCTTCGAGTGCACACACAAACACATCCACACGTCCGTGGCTCCATGTGTGCGTGGGTGTTTATAGCTACTCAACGTGCTCAGATAATGGATTTTATATCAGCCATTTCCATAAATACTTTAAGCTCTGTGTCAACCGGTGAGTGAGATAATCGGATAAACACCTCTCCTGGGGCGGCACACATTTCCTACAGAGGGAATCACAAACAATAAACGAAGGGAATTGTGTAAAAAAAAACACAAACATATGACTGTTTCCACCTGTGATTTGTCATCTCACCTGTCAACCTCTCCTCCGTACAGAGAGGTGGCGCTGAAGGGCGCGGTGGACGTGATATCCGAGATGTGAGTGCTGCATTTGTGTCTTCATGAACGGCCTCCGACGCTCACGCTTACGCTCCGCTGCCCCAAACACGCTTGAATGACGCACACCTTGCTCACCTGCCCGCTGCTCGTGCTGTGTAGCGCTGTGTAGCGCTGTGTAGCGCTGTGTAGCGCTGTGTAGCGCTGTGTAGCGCTGTGTCTCCTCCCCAAACGCTCGTCAGAATAAAGAGATGCGAGATTGAGACCGCAGGACTTGTGATGTTTACGTTCTCTCTTCGATTCCTTCAACAGCATTAAAGAAAACCTGGAAAAGTTGAAGAAAAAGTAAGATGAATGTTGTGTGTGTGTGTGTGTGTGTGTGTGTGTGTGTGTGTGTGTGTGTGTGTGTGTGTGTGTGTGTGTGTGTGTGTGTGTGTGTGTGTGTGTGTGTGCGTGTGTATGTGTGTGTTTGAGACATGCTAATGCATAATTTGAAAGAAATAGAAATAATTATTTGTCGATAAAATGCACGTTACTTAATTTATGACACTTTATTATCCTGAAGATTATTTCCAGAAATAAATCCGTTTTAATCTGGAGTTTGGCGATAAAAAGCCTCAAACAAACGAAAGCAGGACAGGTCATTGGTCCGAGTGAGGGGGTCCCTGAAGCCTCAGCTCTGAAGTGTGGCGCTGCAGCACGTCAGCCTCACCGGGCGCCTGCTGTCCCCAGGCTGCTGAAGGAGCAGGTTGACGGGCGGAGCCAGGAGACCCTGGACAGCGTGGGGCTGTCCTCCTGCTCCGACCGCGCCCCCTCCCAGGAGAAAGGCCCCCCCTGCACGGGCCGCGCCCCCTCCCAGGAGAAAGGCCCCCCCTGCACGGGCCGCGCCTCCTCCCAGGAGAAGGAGGCCTCCGTCGGGGAGGGAGAAGGTAACAGGGGGCCCCTGGCCCCGGGGAGACCCACGGGGACCCACAAGGGCCCGACGTGATCGACCATCAATTTTATAAGTGTTGTATTATTATTATAAGCCCATATATACCCTCGTGCATTTACCTTTAATGTGTGTTATTTCAGATATTTTATATTTGATAATCAAAAAACATTAGTTTTAAATGATTTAATACCAAGTAATACTTAATACCTCAATATTAATCATAGACTATAGTGTTTATTATTGTGCAGTCTGAATCCCACTCTACAGTGAACACAGTCTGTTGGACGTTCTCTGTACTGTGATCTGTGACCGTCCTGTCCCCCCCCCCCCCCCCCCAGAGGGGCCCCAGAGCGAGGGCCCGGACCCCTGGGGTCTGATGGTGGACCGGGCCGGCCGGCTGCTGTTCCGGGGCCTGGCCGGGCTCCACAGGGTGCAGGTGATGAGCTGGAGACTCATGGAGCTGCACAGCCTCAAGATCGTCTCCTCGGGCATCATCTGGGCCTCCCTGCAGGAGGTGGGGGTCTGGGGGGGGGGGGGGGGGGTCTGTGTGTGTGTGTGTGTGTGTGTGTGTGTGTGTGTGTGTGTGTGTGTGTGTGTGTGTGTGTGTGTGTGTGTGTGTGTCTGTGTATATCTGTGCTTGAGGGTGTGTGGGTGTTTGTTTGTGTGTGTATGTGTATTTGTACGTGTGGGTGTTTCTGGTTCTGTGTATGTGTGTGTGTCTGTGTGTGTGTGTGTGTTTGAGGGTGTGTGTGTGTATTTCTACGTGTGGGTGTTTCTTGTTGTGTGTGTGTGTGTGTGTGTGTGTGTGTGTTTGTTTTTGTTTGAGTGTGTGTGTGTGTGTTTGTTTGTGTTTGAGTGTGTGTGAGCGTGTGTGTGTGTGTGTGTGTGTGTGTTTGTGTGTGTGTGTATGTGTTTGTTTGTGTTTGAGCGTGTGTGTGTGCGTGGGTAGGCAGATTTTGTGATGGGCTTTATCTGGCTATTAAAGTTTAGGTCAGAATCCATGACTACATCAAGCTTTCAGAGTCTTACGTCCTCAATGATAGAGTTTACTTTAACTCTTTCATCTTTGGCACTCAAAATAATTTAGTCAGTCTTGTCTTTATTTAGCTGGAGGAAATGGTGTCCCCTTCAGGCATGGCTCTGCATTAGAGCACTGAGACCTGCTCCTCTGTCTGAAGGGAGGTTCTGACCCCGGCTCTTCTTCCCTCCGTCTCGCTCCATCAGGTCTCCCTGATGAACTTTGTCTTCCTGGTCCTCTGGGCCTTCGCCCTCCCGTTCCCACGGTTACGACCCACCGCCTCCAACGTGTCGGCCGTGTGGGCGTGTGTCATGGTGGTGTGCAAGATGTTCTACCAGCTCAAGGTCATCAAGCCCCTGGACTTCTCCTCCAACTGCACCGCCGTGAGTACCGAGGGAGAGGGAGGGAGAGAGAGAGAGAGAGAGAGGGAGAGGGAGAGGGAGAGAGAGAGAGAGAGAGAGAGAGAGAGAGAGAGAGAGAGAGAGAGAGAGAGAGAGAGAGAGAGAGGAGAGGGAGAGGGGGGAGAGAGGGGGAGAGAGAGGGAGGGGAGGGAGGGAGGGGAGAGAGAGAGAGAGAGGAGAGAGAGAGAGAGAGAGAGAGAGAGAGAGAGAGAGAGAGAGAGGGGGAGGAGGGAGATAGAGGGAGAGAGAGATAATTCATCAGTATTTGTCGAGAGAGAGAATCGTTGATTAAGGGCTACAACTAAATCGGATTGATTGCTTTACAGCTAGCATGCTAACACACTTTGTTCGTCAGGATTTTGTACCACCCACTAACGTTGTCTACGCGGCACATGCTAGGATTATATGAACGTCAGAAGGGGCTAACAGAGGAGGCTTAGGTGAATCCCTTACTTCACATAGCGATAGAATACGGTAGGGTTGGGCCAAACGGTTTCTGGGTTTGAATGTCAGAGTCTACCTGTAGGACTCCATGGACAAGATGCTCCAGAGTGTCATCGATTTGATCTCATAGAAGAAAATCAATCCCCCAAATAAAGGGGCGCACGTTCAACCCCAGTTAACAGACACGTCTTAATACAATACAGTACCAGAAACCTGAATACAAAGTACACTCACATGCTCCTCAATGAAGTTCATCTGAATCCACTGGGAATAGCTTTAGCAGTATGTGTGTGAAGGTGTGTCTGAAGGCCTCAGTGTGACGCTGTGTCTGCCCTCCCCCCCCCCCCCCCCCCCCCAGGGCCTCGGCCCGTCCAACAGCTCAGGAGGGGCCGACCCCGGGGGGGAGACGAGGGCCAACATGGCGGAGCTGCTGGGGCGCTCGCTGCTGTACCTCGAGCCCGTGGACCCCGTGTTCTGGTGCGGCGCGCTGCGCAAGTGTGAGGGCCGAATCCTGCCCTGCCTCCGGGTACGAGAGAACCGGCCCCGACCGGGTCCTGTTCACCCCTGATGCCTGTTTGTCCTTTGATTCATATTTAAGCCTTTGGATTAATATCTAACGTCGGACGGCGGACATCCAGGGGGGTTTCACTTTCTTTCGCCTGATGTTTGTTTTTGACCAATCGTGTGTCCGGCGGCGGGGATCTTTAAGCGTGTAAAGTTTGATCCAAATCTTAAAATCCTCTTCTGAAAGCCTAATCAACTCGAGATATTACTTCTGGCTCAAAGAGACTTTAATTAGTTTGGTATTTCAGGAGTTGATTATCCATAATCTTATGCAATTGAAATACTTCAAGGAAAATACATTCTATGTATATATATGTATATATATTTATATAACCAGGTCAGTAGAAAAACCAGAGAAATGCATAAAACAACCATTTGCTGTATTAAGCCTAAGGCTCCAGTGACATGGACCAAAGCGTTCCACGTCGATGTGCGCTAACCTTTTGAGTTCCACCGCTCTGCGTCCCAGAACCACCTGATGGTGCTGGGGCTGTTGGTGTTCGAGGCCACGGTGCACCGTCACCAGCTGTACTACCGGCTCCGCAACGACCTGAAGGCCCACCACTTCAGCGTCATCTTCCCCGGCGTCGGCCGGCAGCACCTGGACCACGGCGTGGTGCCATGCCTCAAGTACTTCATCAACTTCTGCTACTACAAGTTCGGCCTGGAGGTGAGTGTCTCCCGCTCGCTCCTCGAGGGGCACTGCTCGGAAAGAAAAGCACCTCCGGACACGTTAGCGACACGCTAGCAGGACGGCAGGCGGCACAGGAGGTAGAGCGCGTCGACTGGGAACCGGAAGGTTGCTAGTTCGATCCGCCGGCTCCTCCTAGCCGTGTATCGAGGTGTCCCTGAGCGAGAGGCCTCACCCCGACTGCTCCCCACGGGCTGGCTGTCGCCCTGCGTGGCTGACCCCGCCGTCGGTGTGTGGAACGGGTGAACGGGGGGTAGTACTGTAAAGCGCTTCGAGCGGCCATTGTTTAGAAAAGCGCCGTATAACTGCATTCAGTCCGTCGTTTTCTGTGCGCTTCAGATCACCTTGATCGTGGCGGTCAACGTGGTCGGCCAGAGGATGGACTTCTACGCCCTCCTCCACTCCGGCGCCCTATTGGCCGTCCTGTCCCGGAGGCGGAGGAAGGCCATCGGGGAGGTGTGGCCTAAGTACTGCTGCTTCACGGCGAGCCTGGTGGTGCTGCAGTACCTGCTCTGTGTCGGGATCCCTCCCGCGCTCTGCGTCGGTACGTCTGGAGAGGGCTGGTTGGTTGGTTGGTTGGTTGGTTGTGAACCCTGAACAGAAGACCGTCGGCCCAGACAGACGTAAGACTGATCATAACCACCCTGAACAGACCATAGGTCTATGGCAGGGTGGTCCTTCACCGTGTTTTGGGTTTTATCCCCGTTTGTTTACCGGTGTCCAGTCACAGTTCCTCTGATGGCCCTTTCACACCGCCGCAAAATCGGAGCCCGTTCTGGGCCGGTTCGGAGCTAGAGCCAGGGTTTTGGTTTCACACCGCCAAAGAACCGGCTCCGGCCCCTAAAAACCGGTTCAACTCAAGCCCCAGTTGTGAGCTGGGCTAGAACGGAAACCGCTTTACGCCAGGGGCAGGGGGCGGGGTTATCCTTACCGTCATAAACAGGAAGACAAACGAAGACCGGCATTTTTAAAAACACTGAAGTAAACGATGGACATTATCACAGATTCGCTGGATCTGTTGTGTTTGGTTGTTTAAGTAGGCGCCCAAAGCGAGGAGAAAAACTTGAACAGCTGCCGCGTATTCCACCAGTTGTGTTTGAAACTGCGAGGGTTGCCAGTAAAAGCGGAGACGTATGCCGACGTTTGAAGTGACGTCATGACGTTGCTCTCGCCGGCTCCATGGCTGGCTCTCGCCGGTGTGAAAGCAACCGGTTCGTAACTGGGATAAGGCTGGAACCAGTTTGGAACTGGCCCTAGCACCAGCCCGGAACTGGCTCTCGGTTCTTTTTGGTGTGAAAGCCCCATGTGAGGGCGATCGATAACGGATGAGAATCGACGCAGTCCGTTAGTCGTTGTGCGCGCCGCTGTCCTCTCAGGGCTCTCTGGGGGCTGGGTTCAAACGTGCGCCGTATAAACAGAGGAACTGCAGTCACTCATGCACTCCACTGCATGTTAACATGTTAAAGAAACCCACGTTGTAGTAGTGTCAGCGTGACCCGATGTGTCTCCTCTGTTCAGACTATCCCTGGAGGACCGCGCTCCGACCTTTGACCTCCAACGTCATCAAGTGGTTCTTCATGCCCGACTTCGCCATGAGGCCCAACCCTTCCTTCATCCTCTGTGAGTTCATTCCCCTGTGCTGACGTCTGATCCCCTCTTTCACGTTTCCATGTAATCAGCGTTTCATGTTTGATTTTTATCAATCTCAGACAAGCAATCTCTCGCTTTTCTGCCTTCTCTTCACTTCTCATTTCTCTCCCATTCCTCATCTGATAGTCTGTTCTCCTCGTCTCCTTAGAATCTAAAATGTAAAATCAATGATTCATCAAAGCGATTCATCCGTCCATTCCGTGCATGGGAAATGGGGAGTGGCCTTTATAGCACATTCATTCACCACCTCATCTCTCCGTGCGTGGGAAATGTGAGCCTTGGTATTCAAGCCTAGACTGGGTATAGCCCCGCCCATTCTGTCGGCCATTTTGAGTCCGCCCTGCAGAAGGGTCTAGAGAAGGGCAATACATTTCTTTCTGCTTTTCCGATGCGTTTTTTTGTGGGAGCGAATCACCAAGCTGTCTTCTCCCCCGCCCTCCCCCCGGCGCGCTATTGGCTGGTTTAACACAATGACGACAGGGAAGTGACGGCACGCAGCCAATCGCGTACAGGGTCAGTTGAACTAGGCCCCCGTTGATCACGCCTCTTGAGCTGAAGAAAATGACTGCAGCTTCCCCCCAGACCGAGCTCAATCTTCGATTGAGCTCGGTCTGGGGGAAGCTGCCGTCATTTTCTTCAGCTCATTAGCCTGGCAAAAGCCAGGCTAATTCGAGCCAGACTTGAATTAGCCTGGCTTGAATTAGCCTGGCAAAAGCCAGGCTAATTCAAGCCCTTTCAGCCTACTCACCCCCCGTCCCCCCCCGTCCCCCCCCGTTCCCCCCTCCCGTCCCCCCCCCGTCCTCCCCCCGTCCCTCGGTCCCCCGTCCCCCAGACGAGACCACCTGCTCCTGCTGTGCTCCTCTCTGCAGTGGCAGGTGTTCGAGGAGGAGAACCGGGCGGCCGTGCGCCTCCTGGCCGGGGAGAACGTAGAGATCAGCCGCAGTCTGGACCCGGGCTGCATCAACCAGTTCATACCGGTCGGCAACTTCCTGCACTGCAGGTCAGGGCTCCCACGCTGTGGGACGGTCAGATTACAGTAAAGTGCTGCCAGCAGTTCAGCCAGTAGGGTACTGTTTATTTACAGTATTATTACCGTATCATGTAAATACAGTAGCTTGCTGTAATCTCCGGATACAGCATGCCACTGTAATATGACTTACTATCTACTGGAGGGTTAGTGTTCATTGGTATTATGGGATGGATCTGTGGTACTCTGAATTCAGAGTACCACATTCATATATATTCAATCAAAATATTTATCCTGTGGCTGGTATGTTATTCAATTATGAGCGTTAATAAACATGTGAACAGACGTCAATGTTAACAACGTTTATAGTATTTTTTTTTTAAATTGTTGTTAAGTTGTTGTGTTTTATCATTAAGAGAATACGTGTGTTGTAAATTGCAGGACATTTTTATGAAAAGCTTTTAAGTTTTTTTATGATACTGTATTGTAGATTGTAATGCAATGTAACTTGACTACGAAACAAACGAAGAGCGCAAATAATGAACTCAAGCTTAGCACAACGTGAAATCAAGACAGTGACAACAAACCCCTCCCTCATCCATTCGCTCCTAAACCTGACGAAGAACCTCCTCTCTCCATAACCCCCCCCCTCCCCGGCCCCCAGGTCCTACCTGGACATGGCCAAGGTGTTCATGTTCAGCTACTTCTTCTGGCTGGTGCTGTGTCTGATCTTCATCACCGGGACCACGCGCATCAGCGTCTTCTGCCTTGGCTACCTGGTGGCCTGCTTCTACTTCATGCTGTTCGGGAGCAGCTTGCTCATGCAGCCTGTTGGCCACGTGCTGCGGCTGTGGGACTGGCTCATCGGCTACACCTGCCTGGTCATCGCCATGAAGAACCTGCTGTCTGTGAGTGACGCGCTGAGACCCCACCTGGAACCAACGGGGCGGACAGGGGGGATAGCAGAGGCATATGTCTGGAGTGTGGTTTGCTTCGTTTCGTCCTGATCACTTGAGGGCACGGGATTGACAAACAAAACTGACTTTCTTTCTGTTTAAAAATCTTTATTCTTCACTCCTCTCCTCTCCTCTCCTCTCCTCTCCTCTCCTCTCCTCCTCCTCTTCCTCTCCCCCTCCTCCTCCTCTCCTCCTCCTCTCCTCTCTCCTCTCCTCTCCTCTCCTCTCCTCTCCTCTCCTCTCCCCTCCTCTCCTCTCCTCTTCTCCTCTCCTCCTCTCCTCCTCTCCTCTCCTCTCCTCCCCTCTCCCCCCCCTTCCCTCTCAGCTGGGTTCCTGTGCCTACCTGGACAGCCTGTTGAGGCGCGGCTGCTGGCTCATCCAGGCCTTCAGCATGTTCTGTACCATCAAGGGCTACAACGTCCGTGAGTCTGTCACACTCCATTCATTCCACCATTCATCCATCCATCCATCAATCCATTCATTCATTCATCCATCCATCTCTCTGTCTCTCCCCACGGCTTTCTCTCTGCTCCCCCTCTCCTCTCCCTCTCTCCCCCCCTCCCCCCTCTCCCCCCCCTCCCCTCTCCACCCCCCTCCCCCCCTCTCTCCCCCCTCCCCCCTCTCTCCCCCTCCTCCCCCTCTCTCCCCCCCTCCCCCCTCCCTCTCCCCCCTCTCTCCCCTCTCCCACCCTCTCCCCCCTCTCCCCCCATCCAGCGGAGCCCGATGACGACTGTGAGCTCCCGGAGGGCGAGGCGGGCATCGTGTGGGACGCCATCTGCTTCACCGTGCTGCTGGTCCAGAGGCGGGTCTTCCTCAGCTACTACTTCCTGTACGTGGTGTCCGACCTCAAGGCCTCCAAGATCCTGGCCTCCAGGTCCGTCCCTCCCACTCATTCCTCTCGCTCCTTCCTATTGGCTCCCCTCACGTGTCCGTCACATTCGCTCGGGTCAGGTCTGTAGTGTTTGTGTAGTGTTCCTCATCACAGTCACGGCCGCAGAGGCCTTCACAGGCCGAGTACGATGACCCTGCGGTTGCGACAGTAGCTCAGGAGGGTTGGACGGCAACCTGAAGGTTGCTAGTTCGATCCCGGGCTCCTCCTAGCTGAGTGTCGAGGTGTCCCTGAGCAACACGCCTCACCCTGACTGCTCCTGACGAGCTGTCGCCCTGCGGGGTGAATGCTTTACAATATGTTTGATATTGTAAAACACCAGTAGAACCCGGTCACTTCCTGTGATGGGTTCCCTCCGGTCGACGTGTGAAGCAGCAGTGAGTGACTGACCCCCCGCCCCCGCCCCGTGTGTTCCCAGGGGCGCGGAGCTGTTGGAGGCCAAGATCAAGAAGCAGGTGGCAGCCCGCCTGGAGCTGGAGCAGAAGTCAGTGGAGACGCTGAAGAAACAGTAAGACCTCCCACCGCTGAGGCGGCCTTACGTTCAGCACCGGGGCGAGCACAGTCGTTTGCGAAACGCCCAAAGATATCTCCATCGTTATTTACAATTGTTAATTCAGCCGAGTGTGCACGACTTACCACCAAAGCTGAGCACCCACCGAAGCTTAGAATCAATATGGAAGCGACTGCAAATGGAAGTACGGCAGGACGGCGAGAAGCGAGGCAGGAGAGCTGCAGTCCATGGAAAGGTTGATGCTCCAAAGTGCTCGTAGCCCTCCACATGGCCAGGCTGTTCCTACCCAAGTCATGTGCTGCAGCAGAGACCCCAAAAACACACAGATGAACCCCCCAGCGCTCAGCAAAGGGTGGAACACATTCTCTGTCAGGGAAGGGATTTGTCCCAGCAAGCAGCTCTTGTTGTTCATGCAGATATGAGCTATAATGTTTGAACATATGCAAGTATGCATGCATGTCTGTCTGTCTGTCTGTCTGTCTGTCTGTCTGTCTGTCTGTCTGTCTGTCTGTCTGTCTGTCTGTCTGTCTGTCTGTCTGTCTGTCTGTCTGTCTGTCTGTCTGTCTGTCTGTCTGTCTGTCTGTCTGTCTGTCTGTCTGTCTGTCTGTCTGTCTGTCTGTCTGTCGGTCGTTAGGTCTGTCTGCCTACCGGCCTGTCTTTTTTCAGTCTGCCTGGCTGGCTGCCTGCCTTCCTGTCTGTCTGTCTGTCTGTCTGTCTGTCTGTCTGTCTGTCTGTCTGTCTGTCTGTCTGTCTGTCTGTCTGCCTGCCTGCCTGTCTGTCTGTCTGTCTGTCTGTCTGTCGTTAGGTCTGTCTGCCTACCTGCCTGTCTATTTTCTGTCTGTCTGTCTGTCTGTCTGTCTGTCTGTCTGTCTGTCTGTCTGTCGTTAGGTCTGTCTGCCTACCTGCCTGTCTATTTTCAGTCTGCCTGTCTGGCTGCCTGCCTTCCTGCCTGTCTGTCTGTCTGTCTGTCTGTCTGTCTGTCTGTCTGTCTGTCTGTCTGTCTGTCTGTCTGTCTGTCTGTCTGTCTGTCTGTCTGTCTGTCTGTCTGTCTGTCTGTCTGTCCGTCCGTCCGTCTGTCCGTCTGTCTGTCTGTCGTTAGGTCTGTCTGCCTGCCTGCCGGTCTATTTTCAGTCTGCCTGTCTGGCTGCCTGCCTTCCTGTCTGTCTGTCTGCCTGTCTGGCTGCCTGCCTTCCTGCCTGTCTGTCTGTAGAGGGCGGTGTGTGTTTATACTTAATTGAAGCTGACTTCTTTCCGTGACTTATATTACCGCCAAGCTGAGCACAACCTGATTCAAATCGATATCGAAGCAACTGCAAATGTAGGCTATGTTGTGGTCCTGAGACAAGTGCAGGGCCGCTGTAGGGGTCAATGGAAAGGTCGGCTCTCCCAAGTGCTCATAGGTCCGGAGCGAGCCAGACATCAGAAACCCCATTTCAATAAATGACATCAGCGATAACAACAACAGCAACATAGTGCTGCTCACGGTGAGGTAAGGGATACTGGAAGGCCGGGGCCTTCTGGGCTCCTGAAATGTTCTCGCACACTAAAAAGACCTCACCCCACTCCGGCTCCGGTTCAGCTCACCGTGTCTCTCTGTGCTCCCCCCCCCCCAGGATGGAGAAGATCAAGTCCAAGCAGAAGCCTCAGTCCCCGGGCGAGGACCTCCCCGCAGCAGAGCTGGTGCTGCCTGGTAAAACCTGATCAATGCCCGGTCGATCGGTGCTATGGGGTGTGCTGATCGATGCGTCTGTGTCAGCTGAGAGCGCGATGGCGGACGGTGGGATGGGCTAACAACTGGCCTTGTTTTGGTTCCTTCCAGATGTTGATGACGTTGATGAGAAGTCCAAGATGGACGCCGGGAAATGGTGGAAGCCGTGGGTCTCTACGCCCGGAGGTGCCGGTCACACTGGAGCTTTTTAGAGTTTATTTGTTCAGCACTAATGACAACATGTGTGCAAGGCGGGCGCGAAGCCTATGCAGGCTTGTACAGAGTCCCACGCCTAT
>OLKM01001866.1:60000-62500 GCA_900291075.1 Melanogrammus aeglefinus
GTCTTTCCCTCTCTCTCTCTCTCTCTCTCTCTCTCTCTCTCTCTCTCTCTCTCTCTCTCTCTCTCCTCTCTCTCTCTCTCTCTCTCTCTCTCTCTCTCTCTCTCTCTCTCCTCTCTCTCTCTCTGTCTCTCTCTCTCCCTCTCTCTTTGCTCTCCCCTCTCTCTCTCTCTCTCCTCTCTCTCCTGTCTCCTCTCCTCTCCCTCTCTCTTTGTCTCCCCCCCTCTCTCTCTCTCTCTCCCTCTCTCTCCCTCTCCCTCTCCCTCTCCCTCTCTCCCCCTCCCCACCTCCCTCCCTAGGGTCGGGAGGTCAGTCAGGAGAGCGTGAGGAAGTTCTACAACACGTGGCTGTCCCGTCAGACCACCATGTCGTCCCAGGACGACCTGGACGATAGCACGCCCCCCCCCGCCTCCCCCCCCTCCCCCTCCTCCCCCCGGGCCCACAACAAGCTGAGGACCACCCGGGCCAAGATGTCCTGGGGCAGCAGCATCTCCAGGTGGGCTCCGGGGCTAGGGGCGGGCCATTTGTAGATCGGTATTTAGAATTAAACAATACTGAATTATTCTATAATATTCTATAATTGTTTATATTAAGTAATAAATTGAATATATTCTATCAATACAAATATGTCTTTTATATATATGTTTTATAAATACAAATCGACAGACCAGAGTCAACATCAACCTGCAGATATGTTTATATAGGATACTCTAGCTCTAACTCCAGCGGTTCCGAACCTTTGACTTTAGGTACACCGCTTAATTGTCATCAAGACATGTTCAGACCGCCGCTCACCAAGCGGTGAAAAACAGATCAATACACGTGGGCGGCTGAGCAGAGTACCAGCGCCCCCTCTGGACACTGTTATTACTGCAGGGTCATGGCCAGCGGGAAACGGTGTGAAAGAAAAGTCCCCAACACTGCATCAGCAAACACAAAAAGGCCATAATAACATATTTACTGAGCAAAATTAACCATTAATATATTTTCAATAAACTTTAATGTTTTTTCGATATTTTTAAATGCCTCTATTTCAAGAGAAAGGATTGGTCTAAGACTGGTCTAGGATGGGTCTGGGATAGGTCTAGGATGGGTCTGGGATAGGTCTAGGATGTGTCTGGGATAGGTCTAGGATGGGTCTGGGATGGGTCTGGGATGGGTCTAGCCTAGACCCATCCCAGACCCATCCTAGACCGTCTAGGATGGGTCTAGGATGGGTCTGGGATGGGTCTAGGATGGGTCTGGGATGGGTCTAGGATAGGTCTGGGATAGGTCTGGGATGGGTCTAGGATAGGTCTGGGATGGGTCTGGGATGGGTCTATGTGTACCTCTCTCACCGACCACACTGCCCCCCGGCCCCCCCAGCTGTGCCACAGAGGAGACCCTGCTGGGGTCCCGTCAGCCCACCCAGGAGGAGCTGGACGACCCCCCCGGGCTGCAGCCGGCCGCCGACCAGCTCCGCCGGAGGCTGCTGAAGACCCCCCACATAGACATGGGCTCCCCGGACGACGAGGACCCCCGCCCCAGGTGAAGGCTCACAGGTCACAGTCAACTGGGGGTGGTGGTGGTGGTGGAGGAGGTGGTGGAGGAGGTGGTGGTGGTGGTGGTGGTGATAGTCATTGTGGTGTTAGTGGTGGTGGTGGTTGGAGTGGCTGTGGTGGTGGTGGTGGTGGTGGTGGTGGAGGAGGTGGTGGTGGTGGTGATAGTCATTGTGGTGTTAGTGGTGGTGGTGGTTGGAGTGGCTGTGGTGGTGGTGGTGGTGGTGGTGGTGGTGGAGGAGGTGGTGGTGGAGGAGGTGGTGGTGGTGGTGATAGTCATTGTGGTGCTGGAATTCTGGGTAGTTGTCGATAATATTTGATGACAGAATTGGATGTAGACCTTTCCAGCACTGTGTCACCCTACACAATGTTACATTCTTAATAGTTTTTCATCCGATCTTTGCTGCAAGCGTAGTGGACACACTATAGAACGGATAACTCAAATGATTCTCCTTACGTTTAGTGGGAAGTTAGTCATCAACTTTATTCTCCACACCCTGCTTTATAAGACAGCCAATCAGAAACAGACTCAACTGATTAGTGGATTCACCGTCCCTCTCTCCCTCTCTCCCTCTCTCCCTCTCTCCCTCCCTCCCCCTCTCTCCCTCTCTCCCTCTCCCCCTCCCTCCCCCCCCTCTCTCTCTCTCTCTCCCTCCCTCTCTCCCTCTCTCTCCCTCTCTCTCTCTCCCTCCCTCTCTCCCTCCCTCTCTCTCCCTCTCTCTCCCCCCTCTCTCTCCCTCCCTTCCTCCCTCTCTCCCTCTCTCTCTCTCCCTCTCTCCCTCTCTCCCTCCCTCCCCCCTCTCTCTCTCTCTCTCTCTCTCTCTCTCTCTCTCTCCTCTCTCTCTCTCTCTCTCTCTCTCTCTCTCTCTCCCTCCCTCCCTCCCTCTCCCCCTCTCTCTCCCTCTCTCTCTCTCTCTCCTCTCTCTCTCTCTCTCTCTCTCTCTCTCTCTCTCTCTCTCTCTCTC
>OLKM01001866.1:67500-100312 GCA_900291075.1 Melanogrammus aeglefinus
GGCGCCCCCCAGAAATACAGCGGTGCGGTGGACTTCACGGAGTCGCTGTCGGAGGACACGGTGCCCGAGGCCTTCCTGGTCATGCTCCTGCTGCAGTTCGGCACCATGATCGTGGACCGCGCGCTCTACCTCAAGAAGTCCCTGCTGGGGAAGTGCGTCTTCCAGGTGGCGCTGGTGTTTGGGATCCACTTCTGGATGTTCTTCATCCTGCCCGGGGTCACCGAAAGGTCAGGGGGCACACGTTCATTCATTCATTCATTCATTCATTCATTCATTCATTCATTCATTCATTCATTCATGCATTCATTTGTTAGTTAATTCATTCATCCGTTTTTTCATGTATGCATTTATTCATTCGTTCATTTATTCATTAATTAGTTCATTCATTCATTCATTTGTTCATTTGTTCATTTATGCATTCTTTCATTTATTCATTCATTATTTTGTTCATTCATTCATTCATTTGTTCGTTCGTTAAATCGTTCATTAATTCATTTCTTTATTCATTTGTTTAATTCATACTCTGTTGCTCAACTGGTCGACCATGGTTGTGTTAACACTGGCAGGGTTGGGGGTTTGATTCCCATTGGGGCGATCCATTGCTATGAATGTAAGCACTCACGCTATTGAAAGCACTCAAAGCATCCACCAATCTAATCAGCAACAGCCATTCCTGTAGCCGGTGTTTCCCTTGCGGTTTGGTTGTTTGGGGGGGGTTTCTCTTTACGAGGCTCTGTGTCTGTGAATGTATGAAAACATTCTCCAACCTTTGTGGAGGATTCTCGCTGAAATATTTCCTCCAACAGGCGGTTCAACAAGAATCCCATCGCCCAGCTGTGGTACTTTGTCAAGTGCATCTACTTCGGACTGTCGGCCTACCAGATCAAGTGTGGCTACCCGAACAGTGTCCTGGGCAACTTCCTCACCAAGAACTACAACTACATCAACCTCTTCCTCTTCCAAGGGTACTGCCAGCCTGTTCAACCCCAGGGGTTCATTGATAGGAAGATGGTTCAATGTTTACAGCGTGTGACTAAATGCATCAAAACACCCACATCGTGTGGTTGTATTTACAATTTACAATGTGAAGTCTGTACTAGTTTAGATTCAAATGTATTCGCTTTATCGCCGATATTTGGAATCATTTTCATCATTTTCATCATTATCTTCCCTTTTCGATTTTTATAATCAAATTTTTCCTTTCTCTCTCTTTTCAAATCCTATCCTGTTCACTCTTCTCCTGTCCCCTTCTCTCCTCTCTCCTCTCCTCTCCTCTCCTCTCCTCTCCTCTCCTCTCCTCTCCTCTCCTCTCCTCTCCCCTCCTCTCCTTCCCCCCCTCTCCTCTCCTCTCCTCTCCTCTCTCCTCTCCTCTCTCCTCTCCTCTCCCTCTCCTCTCCCCTCCTCCTCACCTCTCCTCTCCTCTCCTCTCTCCTCAGGTTCCGGATGGTTCCCTTCCTCACGGAGCTGCGGGCAGTGATGGACTGGGTCTGGACCGACACCACGCTCTCCCTCTCCAGCTGGATCTGCGTTGACGACATCTACGCCAACATCTTCATCCTCAAGTGCGGGAGAGAGTCGGAAAAGGTGAGTAGTGAGGGTTTCACAATGTCTCACCGAACATGGGAGTGGTGAACAGGTATCTGATCAGTAGTGATCAATAGTAATCAATAGTGGAGGTATAATAACACGCTGAGAAAATTGACATTATAATGCTGTGAATTGAAATATTGCATTGGCAAGTTTATTCCAGTATCCACTGTGTTTTAGTATTACAGTATTGACTGTGCAGCTTTGTGTCCCGCTAAAGTATTTCTGTTAAATGTCAATTTAAACAGAGTACTTTACATAAAAGTATAACGAGTATCACGATGTATCTCTGTCCTCGTCGTCGGTCCAGAAGTATCTCCTGCTTTGTACGGTGATGAGTGAGACTCAAAGTATGTATTCTTCCACCACTTCCAGAAGTACCCCCGCGTCCTCGGGCAGAAGAGGAAGAGGCTTGTCAAGTACGGGATGGGCGGCTTCATCATCTTCGCTCTCATCAGCATCATCTGGTTCCCGCTCCTCTTCATGTCATTGGTCAAGTCCGCGGCCGGGGTGACCAATCAGCCGCTAGACGTCTCCATCCAGCTCAGCATAGCGGGATATGAGGTCAGGATGAGAGCAAAGAAGAGTGACAGGCTGTCACTGCTTACAGGATGCATCAGACTGTTTGAAAGATGTCACCAGTTATTTTGCAAAGTCCACTACATCTTCTCAGATGATCTTTTTTAGTAAAAAGTCAAAAAAAAATTCAAGTCTATGTCTATATTCTAGGGTCTATATTTTCTGTTGTAATTCTCATCCTACTAACACTGTAGATTGTTAATCATGTGACTCATCCTGTTTGCGTCTTCATTCTGTAACATATTGTGGTGTTTGTGTGCTCCTAGCCCCTGTTCTCAATGAGCGCCCAGGAACAGAACCTGGTGCCGTACAGAGAACCGGACTTTGTGCGACTCACCAACATTTACGCCACACATCCAGTGAGACCTGATTTAACCCCTAACCCTAACCCTAACCCTACCCGGGCCCTAACCCTCCCCCCTAACCCCGGTCCCTAACCCTCCTCCCTAACCCCGTTCCCTAACCCTAACCCTAACCCTAACCCTAACCCAACACAGGGCAGTGTCTCCTTGTAACGGACACAAACAGAGCTTAGCAGGGCTGCTATATATATATATTACTTAATAATATATATTTAAAGTCGTGCAAACAGATCACTAGAGGGTGAGACCTAACCAAATTACAATGATGACAATTTGGTTAGGTTTGTCATCAATTTGGTTAGGTTTTGAAGTGCTTTTCTAAATGTAAAACTGCATTATGACAAATACATTGATACTCCAATGCTTTTACTAATGGAACTTGATTATGCTTTTCTCTCTCTCTCTGTCTCTCTCTCTCTCTCTCTCTCTCTCTCTCTCTCTCTCTCTCTCTCTCTCTCTCTCTCTCTCTCTCTCTCTCTCTCTCTCTCTCTCTCTCTCTTTCTCTTTCTCTTTCTCTTTCTCTCTCTCCTCTCTCTCTCCCCCTCTCTCTCTCCTCTCTCTCTCTCCCCCCCAGGCCTCCATGCAGTTCATCATGAACTACGAGGCGGAGGACATCGTGCTCGCTAAGATCAAGAGCGACGCCAGCCTCATGTGGACCATCAGCCCCGCCAGCCGCGAGGCCATGATCCGCGAGCTCAGTAGCTCCTCCTACTTCTACATGACCCTGCGATGGACCCTCCTCAGGTCAGAGGTCACTGGTGTTTGTTGTTGTTGTGTTTGTGAAGCGCAACAGTACAGTGTGTTTGGGATGTTGAGAGAAGATGGTGTTTTGGTTATAGTGCTTTGCCTCTTGATGAGCAATGATAAAGCATTTTATAAATGTACATAATTAAAGTGTTAAGGAAGTGTATGTACACACTATGTACGTACGAACTATAAGGTGCTCCACAATTTAGAATGACGCAAAGGTGCCATGATGATTTCAGCCACTAGTGGGCGACAACAACACAGGATTGGCGCAAATCATTTATGAAAACCACATCACGTGCGGTGTGAAACAAAAGGGGCAAACTGAATAATCTTTTTCCCCCTTCCTTCATGGATGTGCGACTGTCTCTTTGTCTTTGTCCACAGGAATGCCACTCTGTCCGAGACCGTGGAGTCGATCGGGGAACACACGGTGAAGTATGTGAACAGCACCCTGAGGGACGGCATCGTTCAGATGCTCAAAGGATCCAGCCAGGAGCCTGTGTGAGTGCCCACAGAGGGTTCACCTTTGACCTCAGTCGTATCAATCACCTTTGACCTCAGTCATTTTTAGAACCTTTTCAAAGGGTTAAGTAATTCTTTTTATGATCTAAGATTACTTGAAGAGTAATTATATAAATCGAATTGTTGGCATTTAGGTAGAGAGCAGCTTCTTTATACAAATAAGGATGATGACTGCACCTTTAAGAGAAACAATGAGTTTATGAAAAGTCCACGGCCCACATTTTAACACTTTCGTTAATACATTATTTCAAAAGCACAATTTTAAATATGGTGATGCTTGGCAAAATACTAATGGATGTTAGGTAAAAAGGTTTAATTGTTTCCGCATTAACCTTTGACGTGCCGTTGTGTCGTTCAGGATCATTCAGTCCCTTCTGCCAAAGTTCATCAGGGGACCCAAAGGAGTTGAATCCAAGATGGCCACCAGGTTGAAAGTCGGTGGGTTGTTTTTCTTTTTTGCTCAGGATGCATTCACACAAACACCCAAAGATGATTTAATAGCTCCCATGGCACGCCGCCAGGTGTGAGTGTGATTAGCCGCTACAAGCCGTTTTGGAAATCTGCCCCTAGTGACATCACAGGTGGGCGTGTCCACCTAGATGTGTGCTGGATAGATCGGTCTACCAGCCTACCCAGCGGACCGTAGCAAACGCTGCTCATCTATCCGTCACGCATCTAGGTGGACACGCCCACCTGTGATGTCATAAGGGGCAGATTTCCAAAACGGCCTGTAACAGCTAATCAGCCCACACCTGGTGGCATGTCATGGGACCGTTAAATAACCCATTTGTGATTTCTAGCATTTATTACTATAGCTCCAAGAGGAAGAACTGTTATCCTTCTAATCCTACTGAACCAAATGGCCTCATCCTCTCTGTCGTCGTCGTCCCCCCCCCCTCCGCAGAGCACTCCGAGCGGCCCGACGACTACCAGACGCTGGGCTTCTTCCGGCCGCTGTCGCTCCGCCTGCAGCGAGTGAACAGCAGCCAGGAGAAGGCGGACCAGTGGTGGCGCGTGGAGGAGTGCGTGCCGGGGCCCGACCTCTCCGCCCGCGACTGCAAGGGCATCGAGATGGTGGTGATCAACGAGAAGGTCAGCCCCTCCAGCCTGGGCTTCCTGGCCGGTCACGGGTGGGTAGCAGACCGTCACAGATTCCCTGGTTCATAACACCCACTGGTTTCTTATTTGGTAACCCACAGGAAAGTGTACATATATCTTTATCTATCTCTACTTCTATATTTATATAGATATATCGCCATGAAGGACCGTGTAGTGGCTAGGGTGTTCAACTCACAGGCAAAGTGTACAGGGGTCCATCCCTCATGTCCAGCCAAACCTTTAGACATACTGTATATGTCTAAAGGAGCCAAGATATCCAACCCCGTACCTGATATCGTCTTATCTACTGTGACCAGGATTTCGGCGGTATTATACTGTATATAATATAATATATAGAAGTATACAAACTCAAACCCTCCTCAAACCCTCTGCCTCTCCTCCCTCTCCTCTCCTCCCTCTCTCTCCTCTCGTCCCTCTCCTCCCTCTCCTCTCCTCCCCTCCCTCTCTCTCTCCCTCTCCTCTCCTGCCTCTCCTCTCCTCCCCCCTCTCTCTCTCTCCTGTCCTCCCTCCTCTCCTCCCTATCCTCTCTCTCCTCTCCTCTCCCTCCCTCCCTCAGCATCGTGGGGCTGTACATGTCCGTCGTGCTGGTGGTGGGCAAGTTCATCCGGGAGTCCTTCAGCGGCATCTCCCGCTCCATCATGTACGAGGAGCTGCCCTGCGTGGACCGCGTGCTCAAGTTGTGCACCGACATCTTCGTGGTGCGCGAGACGGGCGAGATGGAGCTCGAGGAGATCATGTGTGAGAAGCTCATCTTCCTCTACCGCTCGCCGGAGACCATGATCAAGATGACCCGCGAGAAGGAAGAGCGCTGAGGGTGTGGCGTCGGTGGTGGGGCGTTGAGGACATCGCAGCCTCACGGGGGCCCCCGGGGGAGTCCTCGCCGTGGCAACAAGGGCGTCTGACAGTGAGGGCCATTGTTGAGCACTGTTTTTTATGGGCTTTAAGGGCACTAGGACACATCCTGTGGATTCAAACAAATGGGGTTACCTCTTAACATTAGGCCCACCTAGCACCGACGAGGGTCAAATGAAGCCCCCCCAGATGCCCTGAAGAGGGTCGTCGTCAACAGCATGCCATGTAAGGAAGTATTACGCTAATTATAAATTCAATAAATTCAATCAAATCAAATGTTTCATTGTCTATACAGGGATTAGATCTACCAAAAATGTCACTCATTGAATTATAAGATTGTATGTTCTCATACCAAACATAACTGCAAATAACGTTGTGAATGTTGAGTGACTGCCTAACGGCTCCATTTGGAAGTCGTTGTTACGGTTGGATTTCTTCTGTTAAAATGTGAGATGGTCATGTAATGAAAAAACGGATACCATGACACTGCAATAGTTTGTATATAATCGTATCATTGGACCAACAGAATACGTCTCAGTTTGAGGTCCTTCCTCTTGAGTTTCTATCCACTGCTCCAATGTATTGTCATAGTTCAGAGTGTTTACTGCCTCGTGCCCCCAGAATTAAGTAAGACCACGCTCCGCAAAGAAGATCTTAGATGACTTGGTACCGGTTGGACGACCAATACATATTGTACTGTAAGAGGAAGCACAGCGAAAGTCCGTTAAGCGGCACAGCCGATGTTAAAGCATTTCTCCCACCACTGCACAATGCATGCATTTCAGGGCTGTTTACCGTTTATACAAATGTACATTTTTCACACGTTGACCCTCCTACCTTGTGCTCTGAAGGAGAAGTGAAATCAAACAGAACCCCGTCTTCCCGTTCTGAGAGGACTTCATCATCCGCTTACGATTTCTGACCCATGATGTAAATACCATTTTCCTATTTGGTACATCTCACTGCTGCCTCCAAAGAAAGTACTCGTTTAATTTGTATTTAAATAAAATCTTGAATGACCTACAAAGCCTCACGTGAATAGTTTTTCTTCCGTGGATTGTGAAGGACGCATGCCACAAAAGGTAAATCGCAAAAAAATACAACTTGACAAGAACATCCACTTTCATAAATTTATTACATTTTCTTCAGTTACAAATGAAAGCAGGTGGACGGCGCATCCAGTTGGGGTCTCTGGACCCTCACGCCCTCATCATGATGTCATCCATCTTCATCCAATAACGGAGAACCTGGGCTGGGTATGACTGCCCATTTCCATGCCTGCAACACAAACTATCTACACCATGGTCTCTGAAAAGAAAGCAAAATGCAGAAAAACATTCATATTCTATGCAACGTTTGACGTGTGATCATCCTGCCTGCTGTTTTTCACAGTATAGTCATCAAAATCAGCATCTCCAGTAGGTTGGGTTCAGTAATACCATACGACATCAAAGATCACTCAAAGTCATCAAAGTGGTGCATGCAAACAATTATCCTGATTGAGTCAGTTTCCTCTGCGAGTTTAGAACAATTAGCATGAAATAGACGTATGTACGTGCCTCGATAAGGGATTAGATAATGAGAAGAATATTATCACACTGCTTATACTTACTTAATTATACAGCGGCTTTGGGTTTGACGACTTTGACAGTCGACTCGGCGGCCTTCAGCGCTGTCTCCCTGAGCGTGGGCTTCAGCGCAGCGCGGACTGCGCTTGCGCAGATCGCTGAGAAGCGAATGTAGCTAAATGGTAGAGGACGGTCAAGAACATTAGCCAACGATGCGTGAATTCTCTGATAATCGAACATAAAACATGTTATAATTAATTGACGAATACTACAATATATCTTCAGGCAATGAATGTACAGATTTAGATTGAACGCAATGTCCCATGCAGCCGCGGGCTGGAGGCTAGCCATTGCTACCAGGCTAGCTGTCAGGCTACAGGACGATTCACACAAACCAACTTGCTCGACAGCGCATAGTCAATATTATTATAAACGACATACACACACTCAAAACAGTAAACAGGTGAAAAGCATTGATTGAAATAGTTTGTCTGCGTTATATTTACTTAATGCCGGCTTGTCTCCAGTATGCAACCATCTTGCCTGTGTTGTGGCTTCAAGGACAGGTCGGATATGTACGTAATGGCGTCACGTCTCTGTTCCGCCGTGCGTAGGATCTTTAAATGACCAATCAGAAGGGAGGGTTCAAGATTGACTCTACCATGGTCCCGCCCACACCAACCAAAGGACTTTTTTTACGTTACATAAAAATCTAAAACGTGATAGTTTCATCTGAGTATTACTGGATATAAATGTAAATACACGGGGCATTTCTTTATTTGTTTAATTATGTGTTAAGTCATTAGGCAATGCTCATGCCTTGGAAAGTTTCAACTTTGCAGAATATTTGTCAAGGTACACACTCAATGGTAATATTTTCGAGTTAGACTTTCGTAATACATGGGGGGGAATGTATATATATACACCATGACCTTCACTATATATATTATATATATATATATATATATATAATATATATATATATATATATATATAATATATATATATATATATATATATATATAATATATATATATATATATATATATACACATACACACACATATATATGGTGAAGGTCACGGTGAAAGCAGTCATACACATGTCTACCACCAGGTGAAGGAGTGAAGCAGTCGACGAATCAGAATCATACTGTTTGCTTCATTAATTGTCTTTCATTTAATTAGTAATGTATTTTTCAATTTACTCCATGATTTGCCCTGTATAGTGTTCTCCGCCAAACCAACCGGCGGCAGCAATGCGGCTGACGGCGTCCTAGACCACCTTAATATGTGAACGAAGAAGAGAGCGAGCAGCGGAGGAGGCTGGAGGCGTAGATTCCTCCGCCTTCCTCCTGAGTCGCCGTCCCGCTTTCGCCGCCGCGCTCCCCGCTTCTGACAGAAAGACCTGTAAAATGAAGCTATGGGCGTCAGAACACATATTCAAGTGAGTATTTTCATTATGCTTACGTGTGTACAACAAATGGCTGTTCTACTCCAATGTGTTTCAATAGGTAAACTGTTTTGTACTCGAGTCTTGACTCCAGCTGGCTATAGGCGCTAGCTCAGCGGTCGGCGCTCCGTAAAGTAGTCCGCGGTAACGGTGTACGGTAACGTTACCTGCTGCTAACGCAGCGTTACATTTTCTTAGTCTCTTTTTTAAGTGAAACAGTTTATGCGCCGGTAACTACTATATTACAAATGATTTATGCAGGCTGTAGTGTGCAATAACGTAACGTTATAAGCACAACCCTCTGAAGGCTTTCTGCAATGTGGCTTCGTACCAGTCGGTGACACTTGGTCTATGTCCTTCTGCTCATTCCCGTTATTATGATCTTATTACTTACTCACTGGGTTACTTACAACGCTGTCGTTATTAACCTATCAAGACATGAAGCCCTCCTACATGATGCCGTCCTATTAGAGGATTTGTGTACTGTGTACTCATTATGTAAACCTTAACCTACACACGTGAAGGTCCCCTGCTCACGTAAGCAGATCGCAGACTGCCTGAATGTAGTGACCCTCCAGTCCCCCTGAATGTAGTGACCCTCCAGTCCCCCTGAATGTAGTGACCCTCCAGTCCCCCTGAATGTAGTGACCCTCCAGTCCCCCTGAATGTAGTGACCCTCCAGTCCCCCTGAATGTAGTGACCCTCCAGTCCCCCTGAATGTAGTGATCCTCCAGTCCCCCTGAATGTAGTGATCCCCCAGTCCCCCTGAATGTAGTGACCCTCCAGTCCCCCTGACTGTAGTGACCCTCCAGTCCCCCTGAATGTAGTGACCCTCCAGTCCCCCTGACTGTAGTGACCCTCCAGTCCCCCTGACTGTAGCGGACCAGTCCCCAGGGGCTGTTGCAGAGCTGTCTCCTTAGATATATGAATTAAAATCATATCTCCAATGTGATGAATATTCACATTTGCGATATCAAACGTGAATGTAATGCAGCAATCCCACCTGACATTAATCCCATTCATGTTTTGGCAATGCCAGACATTTGTTATTCTGCGGTCGCTAGCTGTGAATAGTACAGTTACTACTTTAACATTGAATTATGTTATAAATGTGTTAACGGATGGTTGTTATAATAACTGAACCCACGCATGCTGCATGTGTTGCATGCGTGCAAAAGGTTGCCCCTCGTACTAAACTCTCCCGACAGGTGTAGTGTTACTCAGTTTCGAAAAAGAAGTTATAAAAAGAATGTTGTCAACAGCCACCCGTGGGAGACGGTGACCAAGGCGGCGATGCAGAAGTACCCCAACCCCATGAACCCCAACGTGTTTGGGGTGGACGTTCTGGCCAGAGGGGTGGACGCCGCGGGGAGGCTACACAGCAGCCGGCTGCTCACGGCGGACTGGGGCATGCCCTCCATGGCCATGTCGGTGGGTCGGACCACTTGCCCGACGGCACTGTCAATGTTGTTGTTTGTCGTGGTCAACCTTCCCCCTTTCGACGAGCGGTGACTTGTTCTGTTATGATGTATCTTATGGGTTGGAGAGCGCATGGTTGGCTTTGTTGTTGTCGTTAGGTTCACTTAAGGTTTAGCCAATCAACCTGGATTGAGTATTTCCTAAACACGGTCTTAACGGTACAATCTCTTGGGAGCTTAGTGCCTTAAGTGATCTGACACGTGTTCGACATGCATGTCGCCTGTATCACCTTTTGACCTTTTTACTCCTAACGGTTTATTTATACATTTCTACTTAGCTCTTCGATAAAGGTCAAAATCAATTCCCGCCGGGTTGTGCTTTCGAAAGAGACGGCTGAAAAGACTTTAAAGGGAATCAGGAGGCCGTCCATCAGCCGCAAACCCTTATCAGCTCTCTTTTTGTTGTGGTGGCAACAGTAGAAGTTCCCGACGTGTCTGTTACCAGAGTAGCTCTTCCTGCTCTGTGCGATGCAGGCCAGGAAGGTGTATTGACTCGTGTTTTCAGTCCACATAGCACGCCAGCATGTCTATATGGCGGACACAAATGCCCCCGGAGATGCAAACTAACATGCCGTGCTGCTGTCCACCCCTCCCTTTTAGATGATTGGAATAACGAGGTCCTTCACCTATGCCCAGGAGCACTCCATCGTTGACCCAAAGGAGAAGACCTTCGAGCTGAAGTCCACTAACGTGAGCGGCTTTGGATGTTTGTTCTAAGCCCGTTATTGTCATTTTCAAAGTGTGATACCTCCGCCTCGTACAACTCTATCAGTCTAAGCTCTCTTGGTCAATTCAACCTGATCAAGGTCTTGACTTCATTAATATTACAACTTTGTGTTAAAGTGGTAATGATATAAATATTAGGCTTTTGTTCCTGAATGTTCTGTGTTTGATGCATCTCGATTGAAAGTTTGACAGCTCTGAATTACTGTCCTACCATAATACAGTTTTGCATCAGCCACAACGAAAAGATAATCCTGGTTTTTGTGTCCGCGTAGATCTCCTTCACTAACATAATCTCGGTGGATGAGAAGTTGACCTACAAGCCCCATCCTGAGGACCCTGAGAAGTGGGTGATGTTCATGGAGACACCATGCACTAGATCTTTAATAATGTGTGCTTCTGGAATTGTTCACCTTAAACCCGTTAGTTTATTATTTTTTCCAAGTAGTGTTAAAAAGCCTTATTTAGGTTACTCTGTACTGAGGCATTATGGGATGTGTTCCAGGACCATGTTGACCCAGGAGGCTCAGATCAACGTTAAAGCGATCAGTCTCAGCAGCTACCTGGAAGGTGTGATCGCCAAGAGCATCTCTGCCAACGCCAACAAGGTACGTCCGTCGGTCTTCGCCGCGGTCCGAGCTCTCAATGAGAGGTTGGGGGGGGGGGGGCTGATTTATGATCCCGCGTTCCCGCAACGCAAGGGGGTTACGGACCCTCCTGGCGTCCCCCGCGAGGGCCGGACGTGCGCCTCCCAAAAAATGTTGACCCTCCATCGAGGCGACGTGGCCGCAGGGGCTGTGATTGGTCCGCTCACTGAACCCCGACGCAGAGCCGCAGAGGTTCAGGACTGCGTCGGAGCGTCTGCGTTGCGGGAACGTGGGACCGTAGTCAGCCCTTTAGGGTTTCCTGGATCTCATGTCGGCCCCCCCCTCATCGTGGCTTCTGTCCGGTGGCACTGGGTGGGCAGGGTGGTGAGTGGTGTGTGGTGAGTGGTGTAGAGGCTATGGCTCAGAGGTTCAACCCTGTTACCCCCCCCCCCCCCCCCCCCGTAGGGCCGGGAGGCGATGGAGTGGGTCATCCGGAGGCTAAACTCTGAGATCGAGGAGCTGGCGTCGACGGCCCGGGGCAGCATGCGGGCCCCCATGGCGGCGGCGGCCTCGGACGACAAGTGACCCCCCCCCCGCGCCCCACACTCCGTGGAACCTCCTGCACTCGGAACATCCAGCCCCCCGGTCCGCCCGTGTGTGTGTGTGTGCCTGTGTGTGTGTGTGTGTGCGTGTGCCCCGCTCTCTATCCTTGCTTTGTGACACACACACACACACATGCACACGCACACGCACACGCACACGCAGGGTGAGGGAGAAATCCGGTAGACTTGAACAGCCCCGCATCGGAGAAAAAGACTTGAAAACATCATCTGTTTCCTTTTTTCAGTATTGTGATAACGGTATTGTGTCGGTGTTTTCTGATTCACATCGTGCCTCAACATTGCTCTTGCCCCCCCCTGCTCTCAACCCCCGTCCCTCCTCTCGCTGCTCGTCTGCACAGCGACGTGTTCTGGCCTTCAGCCGCCACAGACTTCATGCTCCTATGGTCACTGGGCTGCTCTTTATGGGGCTCTGTTCCTCCTGAGCCGGTCTTATCTCACAGTGTGCCCCGTGCTCGAAGCAAAGAGTTAATATTTGACACTGTTAATATTTAACCGAACCGCTCCACATCGCATCAACCTTTCGGAAATTAAAAGGACGATGGCCAAAGCCACCTTTCCTTTCCTCCCTTTTTTTTTTTTTTTTGTTAAAGATTACTGCTCTTGTATATGTGGCCCTGCGCTCAATTTGTTTTACATGCCCCAAATCGTGCTTGAATATAGATGTATTTGGTTAAACGTTACACTAGGTTTGCTTAGCGTACCTGTACCGGGCTGCACTGGTAAAGTACTTGTGACGAGGAGTGCCTGTCCCCTTCAAGACGGTATGAATGTGCACATGAGTAACCAGCAGGTCAATACTGCTCCTATGTGTCCAGGACGATTTAGAAGTGGACGTTACCAAACGCTTGCTAACGCATCCTTGCTGTGATCCTCAGTTTTGAAATCAAACACGTTTTGGCTTTTGTGATTTTTGTTTGTTTTTATCGATAGTATTTATTGCCAATATCTATGGCGTTCCCTCAATATAACAGTATATATTTTTAAAGGTTTACCTTGTTATAAAAATTCTTGCTCTAAAATCTCACTTCAAGCTGCCATCTTTCCTGCCCTTTCTTCATTCTCCTCTGCGCCCAACCCGGTCAGAATGTCGCTTCACAAAGGCCCTTTGGAGATCGCTTTGTGGTGCTGGTGACAGCCGTTTAAAAATAATAAGAACCTGCATTACTGTTTTAACTGGAGACTATTTCTAGATTTTGGTGATGGCTGTCTTAAGACAACGTGCCCCTACTGCATTGGTCGGCCTCTGTGTCCATGACAACAGCTTGTGCAGGTGCGGCAGTTGTCCACATTGGTTGTAGGATATAGTCAGATCTGTGATGCCACCTGGCTGTGGAAGAAGCCCGTATCCAAGCAGTCTCTTGTTTCATATGAATGTGTGATGTTCGTGCTACACAGGAGTTTTCTGAAAACAATGGCTGTACATAGCTATGTATTTATATATTTTGGCAATGTAATGCATTCCAAGAATGTCATCATGCAGAATAACAGTAGAAAGTACACGTGACTGACGAATGATTCACAGCAAAATAATGATAATAAAAAAGATTTTCATTGTTCCAGTAATCCATTGTCCTGTTTTCGGTTTATATGCGTGCGATTGTGCGGATCATTGATGAGGATGACCACGTTCTAGTGTCTACTCACTCATTCATATTCCCCTGCAATTGTTACAGAAAGAACTTTCACATTCACACATTGTCGTGTCACTGAAATCACCAGAGAAGAGCTTGGGATGAACAAAACAATGAACAAAACAACTGTTCTATGACCCAGACAGAAAAGAACAAAGATGTGCTAGTATTGATCACGTAGCAGTTAATCCAATCTGGCCTTGGGCTCAAGCTTTTAAGAAATATCACAATAGGCCAGAGAAGATGTTTGGGTCCCACTATACCACGTTTAGACCGTCCAAGGTGTTCCAACTTTGGCCTCCCTCAGCTGTATCACTGCATCTGATAAGACTGAGATGAATCCCTGGGCCAAAGAAATACATGATGTGTTTACACCCTGCAGTTTTCTTAAATGCCATATGTGTGTGCGCGCGTCTGTGTGTTTATAAAGAGAGAACGTGCACTGACCTCCTCTACCTCCAGGACAAGGTTAGTCAAATGGGCATGTTGCATTGTGGGTAAATCAATGCCCTTGGCAAGCTTTGCTAAAATAGACAAGACAAGGACAGAAGCAGTGACAAGGTTTACACTTGTGTCCTAATTGGAGAAAAAAAAAAGTGTCTACGAATAGGATAACACTTGAGATATTTTGGGATATTTTGAGTGAAGATATTCTGCTGGTAATGGCAGTAAATGTGACCCACCGTTCAACCTTGGCAATCCAGAGAGCTTTATTCCGAACTTAATGGCGATTTTCAAAGCGTCAGTCTGCGAAGAACAAAGTGCGGACATTAGCTTGTACCAGTCATGGGTCCACCGTTGTTGGACGGTAACAATGTGCCTGAGAGGATCTCTTTATCTTTCATACCTTAACGTCTCCAACTTCACTCGCGTCCAGGGTCAGGTAGAGACTGGGGTGGAAGGAAGTGCAATGAATCAACTGAAACTGCAGAAAAACATTCAGAGAACACAAACATGACGGCATAAAATCCATGCCATTGTGCCCGTTTGTCTGTTCAAACTGCAACTTGTAAACTCTCCAAAGTTCATGTTAATGATATAGCTTGTACAAATATTGCATCTGTAACATATTGTGCTGTATTGAATATCAGTCGGTCTACTTGTCCAGTGCGACGGCGCCTGTTATTTTTTCGTCGACCACACGGAATTGTCCACTGAAGGTGGATTCCTGAAATGCACAAGAGCAGCACTGTTAGTTTGATCTGAGACTGGATGTGTCCTTGATACCGTCACAGTGTCACAACGACATGTTTTCCGCAACGACATGTGTGTTAAACACACACACACACACACACACACACACACACACACACACACACACACACACACACACACACACACACACACACACACACATACACATACACATACACACACACACACACCATGTTGAGCCTGAAGAGGAAGATGAAGGTGCCATCTGGGCGGACGACGAAGGCCTTGATGGCCCCGAGTACGTCCATTTGAACGACCCCAGACCTGAACATGAACTCAGGGGCCTGCAGGGCGAAGACCTGCAGCTGCATCTCCATGTTAGGGAACATTTTGGGAAGCTGTCGGAAAAGTCATCAATGTTGAATTGCATGCATGTGCATTACCGTTCAAAAGTTTGGGGTCACTTAGAAATGGCCTTATTTATTTATTTATTTAAAGAAAGACACTTTTTTTCAATGAAGATAACATTAAATTAATCTGATATACAGTCTAGACATTGTTAATGTGGTAAATGAATATCCTAGCTCGAAACTGCAGATTTTTAATTGAATATCTACATAGGTGTCTGTACAGAGGCCCATTTCCAGCAACCATCACTCATATGTTCTAATGTGTAGCTAATTGTGTTAAAAGGCTTGTCAGAAAACCGTTGTTCAATTATGTTGGCACAGCTGATAACTGTTGAGTAAAAGTGTGAGTTCTCATGGAAAACATTAAATTATCTGGGTGACAACAGACTTTGGACCGGTAGTGTATGTAGGTATCTTGATAGACAATACACAGAAGTCACTTGAAGTTGGGTGCATTCCGATACGGTCTAAATTAAATATGCTTATCAGGGGTCCAGCAGTACAACTATGCCGTAACAGAACCACTAGGGGGCGACGGTACATTGCCTGAGCCTGAAAGGAGAAACGGAAAAGGGCGGAGCTACACCTTGTTTCCTGTTTCGTTAGGGGGATATATATATATATATATATATATATATATATATAATATATATATATATATATATATATATATATATATATATATATATATATATATATATATATATATATATATATATATATATATATATATATATATAAACTTTACAGAATTTTTAAGTTCTTGTGTTGCTGTCCGGACAGGATCCCTTTGCTTGTCTTACCACCGCTATACTCATGTCGGCCGAGTCAGATGCCACATGATTGGATGAAACAAATATAAAGCAAAATAAATGGAAACGCCCGTTCACTCAGATTCGGGCTACTAGCAGCCTTTAGATTAATAACCTGATTGGTGAGCCTAGTGCCGGCCTTACCCACCGGTCTATTGCATATTGACATCGTATGTGACCTTACCCTTGGGACGAAGGGTCCAAATGAGTTGGTGTTCAGATGCAACGGAGAGCTGGGAGGAATCTGAGGGGAAATGTACGATTAACTGAACGAGTGACTTTCTCTTTTTCCACTCCCTTCTTTCTGTCTTCTTTCTTTCTTTCCGTCTTTATTACTCTCTCTATTATTTTCTTCTTTCTTTTATTCCTTCTTTCTCTACTGCTTTTCTTTTCCCTCCCTCCCTCCCTCCCTCCCTCCCTCCCTCCCTCCCCCTCTCTCTCTGGCCCTGGCAGGGGCCCCTCCCTCACCATGCTGTCTGTGATGAGGAGCTGCAGCGACCCCGATACGAAGTAGGCGTGGGAGGCAGAGTTGGTGGTGTACTCGGAGAGACCCAGGGACAGCATGTAGCCGGGCTGCCCGTCCAGGGAGAAGGGC
The DNA here is from genome assembly GCA_900291075.1 of Melanogrammus aeglefinus. Lineage (NCBI taxonomy): Eukaryota > Metazoa > Chordata > Actinopteri > Gadiformes > Gadidae > Melanogrammus > Melanogrammus aeglefinus. Next base: position 84,306 of record OLKM01001866.1, read on the forward strand.
TGGGGCTGGAACGGGGGGTCCACCGGGCTGTCAGGCCGGTGGAACATTCCCTACAGCGGGGAAGGACAACAATAGCCCGCTGTCATCGGAGATACGTCTCCGTCAGGGCAGACAGCGACACCCATCAACCGTCAGCATCGGCCACCGCCATTTTATTGTTGTATCAGTTTTAAAATCTTTACAATCCGCTGTTACATATAAATAAGTACAAACACGTTTTAGTTAGGCTCTATTACAGTCTGACAGGACAGTGGGACAGTGATGCGGTGCAGAGAACCGGTGTTAACTTAGTTTTTCTCGATTGTATACACACAAAAAATGGAACTGACCACAATTCTGAAAACTTGAAGCTCACGTATGAGCTACAATACTCCAGACTGCTAAGCTCTAAGCACAATTCCACTGTTTTACCACAGATAGAAATTCTGAATCACATTTTTGCAAGACTCTGAGCACAAATCTCATAATATAGCCCACTTGGTTCACCTGGAAACACTGGCCTTCAAAACACAACAACTAATTACCAATAAGTCGAACTCACTTCTCACCTTTTCAAACTCAACTGGCAAAACACTTCAACCATGTGTCAGAGCAGGTAAAAGGCCTCAGGTGAGATCTACTGTGATGTAGATATGTTCCTCTGGCCTGATCAGGATCGGAGACTGATGTAGGCTACATGCAGATCTGTTTTACCTCATTTATATTCTTATTCTTATTTTTTGATGGCCTACGAAAAGCTTTGTATGCAGTCATTTCAGCTGAACATTTACTGTATTACAGTAACAAATATTTGCTTTGTTACCTTTTTACACTTTCAAAATTACATCCTCCGAAAGAAAGCCTAAACATTTTCTTACTGTCGTGTTTTTCATTTTACTTATCAGTGAAATTACTGTACTGTAATTTGCCAAAATAGGTAACATTGGTGTATTGTCAGAACAATGTTGGAGTATCAACTATAGGTGTACGGTATGACTCTGGGAAGCTGGGATTGTGAGTTCAGCCCATTGGAGCTTATTGAATAGACAAATATACACTGTATTCTATTCTGATACGATTGTGTCAATGCAAAATTGATATGATATATTCACAGTATTGTATTACAATATGGCAACAGTCATACTATATGTACCACCTAATTGCAACTTTAAAATTTCTAAACTATTTTATACATTGGAATGTGTAACATGGCATCATGAAGCCAAAACATATGCAAATAGTATTTTGATTTTAAGTTGATCACACCAGTGTTTAATTGATGCTCTCTAAGAGATATTCATTTGACAGCTGTGTTTACTGTTTGGTGGAAAGAAAAACGTTTTGAGGAGAATTTGTGGAGTTCTGACAAAATGATTACCTCTTCTCAGGTTTGTGTTTAGAGTTTTGAGAAATTGAGCTATAGTTTCAGAAAACTTGTTGAGAAAAACTAAAGGTGACATATTATACCACCAGGTGTGAGTGTGAGTGCCGTTAAGACATTTAGAAAATCGGCCAGTGTTTACGGTCCACAGGGTAGACTGGTAGACTGATCTATCCAGCACACATCTAGGTGGACACGCCCGCCTGTCAGCGGCTTGTATTGGCTAATCACACTCACACCGGGTGGTGTAATATGTCCCTTTTAAATAAATTAATACAAACACGGGTTAAGTTAACGAGGTAAAGTTTCTACCTTCAGGGACAGGCTGAGGCAGGAAGAGTTGACCACCGGGTAGCTGGTAAGGGGAAGATCCACCGCCAGAAGGCGATTCACCTGGAAGGTGGCTGGGGATAGATCAAACGCCCATCACTAAGACATTTCTCCTGGGGTTGATGTTTCTATACATTTGTTGAAATCAAACGTGAATGTTTGCAATACCACCAAGGGCCGCTAGGCGGTACTCAAGCTCATCCAAGCGTTCTGTTATCATCGGACAGATCTGGGGGAAGAGGGGGAGAGAGGAGATTTGGAGATTTGCGATGAGATTGGCACGTATGTACACTAATAGAGATAGGTCTACCGAACTGTTGTTGTAATATAGGCCTAGCTTAAAGTCCACCCACCTGTTCCTCTATTGTACTTCTGATACGCTCTTCATCAATAAATTGTTCAATGATCCAGCTGTGAAAATGGAAAGTTTTGTTTTATATAAATATGTCTTTCACGCACACATACTCACGCACGCACGCACACACACGCACGCACGCACGCAGGCACACACACACACACACAACACACACACGCACACGCACACGCACACACGCACACACACGCACACACGCACACACACGCACACAACGCACACACGCACACACGCACACACGCACACACGCACACACACACACGGGCCTGCACGAAGATCGCTATTTAAACAACATTCTGATGCGAGTGAAAATCTGTGCTTGACTTTGAATACCGCGTGGATGAAAACGTGTAAAGGTTTGTCAGCGATAAAGTCAAGTTTGTCGCATTATTGTAATGCCTCTCTCCAAAATCCCTCTCTCTAAATTATTTGTAGGCCTACTGTAAAAAAATATTTTTAAACTCTTATAAAAAAAAATCTCGTTTTCTCCCACATCGTAAGTAGCGCCTCTAAATCCTCTTTCATTCAAAGGACCCTGGCTGTGGTCTCTGTCCTGGAGGTATACCTGGCATCGATCAGGTTCAGGCGGGCCGACCCAACCCAGGCCCCGCAGCCGACGCATCGGAAGGACGGCTGGCCGTCTGCGTCCATCCCCAGACCCAGGAGCAAGTCCACCTCCAGGTCCTGGATCACCAGCTCGAAGTCCCCGCCGTCCTCGCTGCACAACGTGAGCATTAATGACTTAATTAATGATGATTAATGACATTAATCCTCATTCTGACGTTCAGTTCAGTATCAGCTTCTTATCAGAACTACAATTCATGAACAGGTGAGTGGACTTTAAGCTATAGGCCTAATATAACAACAGATCGGTAGGTCTATTTCTATTGGTGTCTACGCGTGTCAATCTCATCACAAAACCCCGAATATCCTCTCCACATAGTCCACTCCTGCCCAGATCTATCTCATAATAGAACAGTTTGAGTTTGAGTGGAATTAATATATTTAACAAACACACACGCGGCCTTAAACATGTCTCATGTCGTTTTTAGTTAGAAACCAAAGTGTGATAGGATGTCCTTGCCTTTTGATTGACAGGCAATATGAGTGTGGGGTGTGCGACTCACAAAATGCCGTATGAGGCTGACCAGGCGCCTTTCACTTGTATGTAGAGGCCTGAGATCACGGCTTTGAATCCGGTCACGTCTTCATAGAACTCGACCGACGGCTCCGGGAACTCACAGTACGTCACGGCCATGCTGCACGAGAACCGAGAGGAAACACCTGCCGCTCAGAGAACCGTCACACATCCGCTGGTCTCCTATACAAGCCTGCGCTTACTTTATTCGATCATCTAACAAAAAAAAAGAGATAATACTTCAAATAAGGTGTAGGCCTATACATCTTCAAATCAGAGACACATAGGCCTACATTGATATTTTAAGAGGGCTTCTTTATGGAAATATATATAACCACCGCTGCACCACGATTCCTGCAGAATGACTGCTGAATTGTGATTTAAATAAAGAGGGAGAGAAAAAATAATTTAAATCCAATCCCACGATGCAGTCGGTATCGGCCGCGGCTGATTGTTGTTCCTACCCCATGATGGAGTAGTAGACAGTCCCCAGGCTCAGGCTGAGCTTCCCGTCGACGTCCGGAGGCGACGCGCTCCCCAGGTTCTGCAGCAGCCACTCGGCGCCCATCTCCTTCACTGCGGCACAAATACGCATTTCTTTCACACATTCTGCGTGTGTGACGATGCAATTACCGCCTGCAAAAAGCCTGTAGGCCTATGCCGCGCGGTAAAGGCTTTCCTTTAACGCACGCAGAATATGGTTTCAGTCTTGACGTTCATTATCCAGGCTGCCTATTCCCACTTTGATTTAATATTTGGTATTAGTCTAATTTTGATGCCATTCGAGGAATAAGTCGTACGTCAACTTTGGTGGGCCATGAGGCCGACTGACTCACCGTACTGAAGCCCTTTCTCGCTCAGGATGACCTTTATGGCGGGCTGTGTACCGTGCGTAAGGCAGGTGAGGAGGCACCCCGCGGTGAGATAAAGCAGCATTCTTCCAGTCATGCTGGTCGGATCGAAGCATACAATGCAAAATTAGATCAGATATCAGAGCTCCAACGTACTTTAGATTAAACGACGTGTTCAGGATGCATAAAGACAAGCTACTCACATGTCATGGGCAGGTCGGGGAAACTTTCTTGATTGACAGTTACCGAGGCGTCAGGGTCATAGGGTTCCAGAATTAACTTATGTGTAGGGCTCAAATATTTTTGATATGTTCCCGCGGTATGGGGAAGTGATACATTTGCTCACGACTCACTGGGGAAGTGAAACATTATGAACGGGTTAATTTTCATGATTTATGAAAATAACCATTGTTTTGTCTGGCGCCTTCTCTCAAATATGGAATGATACTAACATATCGATCTGCTAATTGGTATTTTAATTGTTTGTATTATTTGTTGAATCGTTAGTGTTATTAATTTTATTAATTGTATTATTGTTATTATTTAGACCTCATTACTTGTAACAACTCAAAACTCTCTATTTCTCTCTCTCAGGACACACACACACACACACACACACACACACACACACACACACACACACACACACACACACACACACACACACACACAGCACACACACACACACACACACAACAAGCACACACACACACACACACACCACACACACACACACACACACACACACACACACACACACACACACACACACACACACACACACACACATACATATACGCGCGCTGGCACACGTGCACACACACGTGCACACGGGCCTACAGGAAGTGTAAATTTAAGGTTAAATTAGGTTAAAGCTTCGTTCGCAATACAGTCAATTTGTCGACTGCTTTAAATGAAGTGTCTCTCCAAAATTGCAGTCTCTAAATAATTATCAATTGCCGTCTTTCTCTTGAGTGAAAAAAAATGTTTCTACAAATACGGGCAAAGAAACATTATCCCAGCATAAAATATTAGATTTATTTATCTCTTATTTCCACAAATTCTCTTTTTTCTCACACATCTTAAGTAGTTTCATTAAATCACACACAAGATAATCAGGAGTAGAATATTATCAGACAACAGTTTTCATAAAACACGATAGGACCCACTTGCTTGCAATTTGAACTCACTTCATCCAGAATGACACTTAAACACCAATTAGACGATGACTACTGCGGGCCTACAATCAAAAATGACAATGAAAAAATAAAAAAGGACCAAATTATGATTTTTCCATTCGAGGAAAAAACACACGTTATTCACAGGTGAGGACCGACCGCATGTAGCCCCTGATTTCACCGGTGCCTTGGTTTTATACAGGCCTTTTATATTTATATCTATTTTTCAGGATAGCCTCGATTATATAGCAGCTTAAAAACAACAATGAAATATTAAACTCCACTTCCATCACTACACAGCTCAACCCCCGGATATATTAAAACGTAAACACTCTCACAGACACATGAGACTTTCGGGTGGCACGTTTCACAGGAACTGTGAAAATAATACAGATACTGCTTCAAGTTCTCCTTTTTTCGCTTAGCAGAGGATGTGTCCGGCCGCGCGCGTTTACGGTGGGCTTATCGCTATGATCAGATCTCAGAGTCTTGTATTGCACATTATCACGAAGGCAAGATGAAACTAAAAAGAACTACATTTAACACAGGTTATCCTGACGTTTAGAGTTGGAACCCCGCGAGGCCTTTACGCGCGACGTCGCCTCTCCACAAACACACACGCACGCACGCGCACGCACGCACACGGACACACACACACACACACACACACACACACACACACACACACCACACACACACACAACACACACACACACACACACACACACACACACACACACACACACACACACACACACACACACACACACACACACACACACACACACACACACACACACACACACACACTGCGGGTCTGGCCTGTATCTCCGCACCTCGGCTCCTCAGTCATGGAGGTTATACCTGTAGGCCTCGATCAGCCCCTCCACCGAGTGGATGAAGCCCGAAATTGCGCAAATACCCCCGATCACAAAAATGGCGACGTCGAAGAACACGTGGTGCCAGAGGAGCTTCCTCCACTGCAGCTTGAGGTGGAAGAGGGCCGGCAGCAGGAAGCACAGGCTGGCGCCCGTCAGACTCCCCGTCAGGCCCATGAGCAGGGCGAAGTGCGGCACGAAGATCGCCATGAGCAGCGTGAACACCACCAGCGCCACCCGGAGGCCCAACCCCCAGGACTTGAGCTGTCCGCCCGGTCCGTAGCAGTTGGGGAGGCTGGCCCTGCCGCCTCCGCCCTGGAACATGGACTTCTCCAGGACCTCCACCGCAGCGAAAAACGGCAGCGGGTAGGAGAGCAGGGCCTTGGACACCAGGAAGAGGTTGACCACGGCCCGGATGGTGGACGGCAGGTTGTCGGTGATCACTTCCTTGGTCGCGTCCGCCCACGTGAGGTAAGCCACCAGGGCGAAGAGCCCCTTCAGCACGCAGGCCGAGATGTGAGTCCAGTCCATCATGCAGTGGAACTCGCTGGGCTTCTGCATGTTCCCCTCCAGCGAGGGCAGGAAGATCTGCGAGGTGTAACTGAACACGATGATGCCGATGGAGATGGGGAACTTCTTGACGTCGATGTAGAACTTGACTTTCTCCCAGGCCCAGTCGCGTGCCCGGGAGAGGCAGTAGGCGATGACCAGGATGTTGATGACGAAGTGCGCGAGGGTGCACAGCAGGCTGAACTTGGACACGGACTTGAGGTTCTTCAGGAAGGCGCACGGCAGCAGCGCCACCGTAGCCAACACGGACCAGGCCTTCTGGGACACGGGCAGGCCCGGGAAGCTGTTGTACATCAGGTTGCCGCTGACCACCACGTACAGGATACACGTCATGACCAGCTCGATGATCTGCGCCACGTTTACCACGTGGCCGCCCAGCGCGGGGAAGCGGGGCGCGCAGCACGCGTTGGCGATGTCCACGTAGGAGTCCCGCACGCGAACCAGGATGCCGTCCTCGTTCTCCTCGTAGAGGCACGCGATCAGGATCTTGCCCGTGTAGCAGCAAACCACGGCTGCGAAGATGATGAGGAAGAGGCCGAGATAGCCGCCGTGGAGGATGGCGTAGGGCAAGCCGAGGACGAACATGCCCTGCGGGCACAGAGGCGCAGCGGAGCGCGGGGATTAGAGAGGCCTTCATCTCGGGCAACGCGCGCGAGCACGATGACTCATATAGACCTACTTCTTTTTCTTTCCTTTTTTTTTTTTGCATAAATAGGCATATCAATAATAATAATAATATATATATATATTATTAAAGAAGGTTGTTCAAAATGAAATAATTCTGATAAAACTCGCTCGTCGTTAATTGCAGTTTGCTGTGAAGGAAATATATACAATTTTTTTACTGGCTTTCAAAACGTTTTTTAAAAGGATTTTTCTCTAGATGCGCTCGAGGCAGATTAGCCGATGCGTGACGTTATTAACATGAAATAAGCAGAATGTAAATGTTTGGCGGAGCAGGCAGAGGGCCGCCAGCAGCTGATGGGGGTGCTGATAACGCACGAGTCTGACAATAAGCCCGCAGCTATCAGGCGCGCGGGGGGCCCCGCTCGAGGGCCAGACCGGAGGACTGTTCTCCGTTGATAAAAATATTTGAATTAATAGGCCTACCCGAATGGTCCCCAAATTAGCTGAATACAAATTGTATAATTCGTTATTTATTCGTTATGTGTTCTGAATTAAAAGGTCTAATCCTCTCTCTCTCTCTCTCTCTCTCTCTCTCTCTCTCTCTCTCTCTCTCTCTCTCTCGCTCTCTCTCTCTCTCTCTCTCTCTCTCTCTCTCTCTCTCTCTCTCTCTCTCTCTCTCTCTCTCTCTCTCTCTCTCTCTCTCTCTCTCTCTCTCTCTCTCTCTCTCTCTCTCTCTCTCTCTCTCTCTCTCTCTCTCTCTTGCTATCTCACACGCGCACACACAAGGCACCTCCACGTGCTCTATTTAAGAAGGAAATTCAAGGTGACATCTGGTCCACGTGCTCAGGCCTCTAAAGTGTGTGTGTGTGTGTGTGTGTGTGTGTGTGTGTGTGTGTGTGTGTGTGTGTGTGTGTGTGTGTGTGTGTGTGTGTGTGTGTGCGTGCGTGCGTGCGTGCGTGCGTGCGTGCGTGCGTGCGTGCGTGTGTGTGTGTGTGTGTGGAGGGGTCATATTACCTGAATGGCGTTGGTGACGTTCCACCCGGCCTCCCAGGAGGTGATCTTTGGCTTGTCCTCCTCGAGCGAGCCCCCGGTCTTCAGGCCCGAGGGCCGGCGGCGGACGGCGGTGCCGTCCCGCTGGTAGTGGCTGTCCCCGTCCAGCTCCCCCCCCTCCTCACTCCCCTCCAACGGCAGCCCCCCCTCGCCTCCGTCGTCTGGAAGGACATCCATTTGCATCCCGTGTCTGTAGTCGTAATCCAAGTCATCGCAGTCCGCGAACCCCAGACCCTCCTCGTCCGTCGCGGCCTGGAAGCCCAGCCGGGCGAACACGCCACTGACCTTGGCCTGGGACTTGTCCGACACCGTGTTGGCCGCATTGGTCAGCTTGTTGGAGATCTTGTGCCGGATGAGATGTGCCATCTTGGTCGAAGCTCAATAAACTAGGTTTCTCTCGGTGTGGAATCGAAGACGCTCGGAGGAAGAGAACAGAAGTGACGGACGCATGCAGGGAGGATAGATGCGACTTTTTTTTGCTCCCGCTACAAAACCAGCATGCCTGTTGCCTCGACGTCACGAAGTAGCGCACATGCAGCCTCAGCCTTCAGCCGGCCCACCGTGTGATCACACCGCTAGAACCCCCTCCTCCTGCCCAGCCAATCCATTCCAAGGAAAAGCGCACAGACGTCCTCTGAGTTGACCTCCCAGCAGCAGCAGATATTAACAAAGAATATAACTCTGATAATCCTGGAAGCGACGAATTTATTGAGTGTATGGGTCTGAGTTCTTTTCGCGGTATGTGTAAGGAGGAGGCCTATCGTCGCCTGTTTTGCGGCAGTCCTCTGCGGTACACTGCGGGGACAGGCGCAAACAGAGGGCTGCTGGGACCTGCGTGCGTCACGTTGCTCGGGGAGGAAGGCGCTCCCGTCCTCTCTCTCAGACGGCCAATGCGATGCGTCGCCCACCGACCCCTCGTGGATGGCAGGAGGGACAAGTGAGGGGGGGGGGGGGGGGGGGGGCAGTGTGAGACCAGAAAGGGGAGGAAGGGGGGGGGGGGGGTGGAGAGATTGAAGAGAGAGGGCAAGAGAGAGGGAGAGAGAGAGAGTCAGATATAGAGAGAGAGAGAGAGAGAGAGAGAGAGAGAGAGAGAGAGAGAGAGAGAGAGAGAGAGAGAGAGAGAGAGAGAGAGAGAGAGAGAGAGAGAGAGAGAGAGAGAGAGAGAGAGAGAGAGAGAGTTGTGCGGAGATATGAAGGGACGTATGTCACATTTTCACCGGTAGAGTAATCAAGGACAAAATGGTCATTTCTTTCGTGACCCCGGCGGTATGAACGGATATATCACATTCACGCTGTTTTTAAATCCTCCGTTTGCGCGGCTCGATTCTCCATTAAAATGTAAAATGCTTCCAATTGTTGAAATGTTTAAACATTTCAACAAAGAAATACCATCGACTCAGCTCACTCTGTTTTGTAACAATAATCCAATTGCAGATCTTCATTTTTATTTTTACAATATACAATGTTGGTCAATTTTTACATTGGAATATAAATTTAAATTGTTATCTTCAGATTGCCTATTTTTTTGGTTTGTGATTACGTGCCATGCAACTGTCATTAGCATTAAACAACTACATTTAATTGAGGCCTTTCACCATAGTACTATTTTTTATTTATAACGCTGAAGGGCTACAAAATGTGACACTTTGCAAGGGCAAATCTTTTTTTTAAAAGCGTGTTTTTATTGTTCCAGGCTCATTGTCTCCCCAGCTTCCTCCCAGCGGGCCGGACGCGGCCCGGGGTCAGTCTTCTCGTGGTGAACTCCCGCCGGTTCAGGACCTCGGACAGCACCCTGGTCAAGACGAAAACACTCCGGCGTCCGGATTTAAATTATTTCTCCGTCGACCGAGCTCTACCAGAGTATGAACGTTTACATTCTTTATCTTGTTTTTTTTCATGAGGATTTTTATTCCTATTCATCTTCATAAGAGGTCTCTCTTTTTTTGCGTTTCACAATATTCAGCAAAAGCTTTCTAATAAAACGGCTCATACTTTTAATATTTCCGTCCTTTGCCGATACAACTATTTATGAATTACAAATTGAAAATTTATTAAAAAACACGAATGAGTGACAGTATTTCCGAAGACAAAAGAGGGAGAAATGAATGTGAGCGACGGCAGGTCTAAATTTAGTAACCAGCCAGGGGATAGAGAAAGTTCCGCATATTTTCATGCTTGGCTTGGACTGCATTGCCAGCTGCCATTTGTGTTGAGGCATGCAGTGTGTATGTGCGTGTGTGTGCGCGCGCGTGTGTGTTTATGTGTGCGTGTGCTTGTGTGTCACCAAGCGTGCACGCTTGCATATTGTTGTATGTGAGTTTTTGTGTGTGTTTGTGCGTGCGTGTACACTCTAAAAAATGCTGGGTTAAAATATCAACCCAACCGCTGGGTTGACACTGCTGGATCATTTTATTGGGTCACTTTTACTCATGTTGGGTAACTAAGTTCTACCCAGCTGCTGGTTACTAGTTGGGTCAGGTTGCGTCAAATTACCTGGGTTGCCACAACCCAGTCACTGGATTACTTCAACTCAGGCACTGGGCTGATAAGAATATATAAAGCTTTGACTTTCTTTCAACTGTCTTTTTACATCCGGACTGGCAAAGGGGCGAGATCCAAGGGAAAATCTCATTCAGGTTGGTTGTTTTTTTTTACTATTGTGTTTTATCGTAAGGAAAGAAACAAAGACTTGCGTTGTTGCTTTACTTAAGATAAAGTTTCTGTAATAAAGTTTCTGTAATACGGGCCTGAAGAATAAGTTCCGCCTCCGAGGCTTTTTAATGAGCGGCTTTTTTTATGGTGTGAATGTGGGGTTTTGTTAACTGGTTTTGTGTTCCGATTATAAACTGTAATAGCCCACGATGTATTTCGTTTAGTCAACGAGCGGGCTAAGTAACGTTAGTTATAACTGTAGGTAGCTCGCGAGCTACCTACAGTTATAACTCGTGTTATAGATAGGCTAGGATAAAGTTAGCTGCTACTAGCTGTGAGGTGGCGAAGTAAAAGCTGCGTCACGTTTTGAACTACACTTTTCCCATCTAGTTTCCACTGGGGTTTTGGATTGTTAAAGCAGTTAACTATTATGAAGCATAATGCTAACGCGGATCTGCCTTGCGCCACGACACTCCAAGTCAAAGTTGCCTAGCAACCGGTCATACGTTTCCCGCCTCCGTGTTAACGCAGTGCCAGGGTTACACTGACCAGTCTTTAGTGGTGCATTACCCAACGTTGGGTTAGCCCGCTCGTTGACTAAACAAAATACATCGTGGGCTATTACAGTTTACAATCGGAACACAAAACCAAGTTAACAAAACCCCACATTCACACCATCGAAATGTCAACAATTTTTTGGGGATTTAACATAGAAAATGTAACATTTAACATCAATACAACCTCCAGTTTTTCTCGCGTTTACATGTGGGCGCATCCGTCTGCGTCACACAAATACAGTGATGGGAATAATGGCGTCTGTAACGAGTAGTCTAACGGATTACGATTCCCATTATAACGCCTTTAACGTTATTTCCAAAAAAAAATGCAGCGCGTTAATTGAACACGTTTTTCATCAGACCAACTAGTTCTCTCTCTCTCTCTCTCTCTCTCTCTCTCTCTCTCTCTGTTTACTGTTCCTTAGTGGGGACGTGACGAGACAATCGCATTATTGATAACGATTTGCTGAGGTAGAGTTATCGTGTCACGGTAAACCAATCAGAGGTAGAGTTGGGCGGGTGTTTACACATTCGAAAGCACGCATAGCCTGACACACAACTACACAAGTGAGTCAGCGTGAAAGAGGAATGGCGAGCCTAAATAATCCAAAAACAGCCTTGCCCAACACTGCACAAATATCAGTTTAGAAATGTTCAGAAGTGTCCGAACAAGATAGGTTTACACTGTTAAAATTCACCATCAATTTAGACACGTCTCATCTTCCTCCATGCCAGGCACAATACACAAATCTGTATATTTTCTTAATGGAAACCCAGTGGACACTATACATTTTCATGTCATTGTTTGTGGATCTTGCAGGCTTTTTACAGGTTCCTGAATGGATAGTTTTGTTGCAGAAAAACTTGAAGCATGGCAGCTGGGAGAGCTCATAGCCAGATGTAGAGGTAAATTAATTTTAACTAATGTAAAAATGCCATATGAAAAACACAACAGTGTAATAAATGAACATTTATTTATTGAACAGGAACATAGTGACAACAGTTATTTATCTGTAGTAAATTACAGGGCACAGTTGTTACGCCACGTCCCGCTACGCGGTCCAACACCCACCTCTAGTGGCCGTGGGTCGTAACTGGTCCTCTCCAGCAACCCACCTGTCGCCTATCCCCAATCACCAGTCCCCTACTTAAGCCAGCAGTTTCCGCTCATCCGACGCCAGTTCGTCGTTTGATCTCTTCATAGTCTCTCGCGGTCCTACCAGCATTCTTCATACCTACTGATCCTGCCTGCTCTCCGACCCCTGCCTGTCTGACTCTCCTGCCGGTTCCTGATCCTCGCCTATCTGACTACCCCGCCTGCTCTCCGACCCCTGCCTGTCTGACTCACCTCCCGGTTCCTGATCCTCGCCTGCCTGACTGACTCGCCCGCCTGCTCTCCGACCCCTGCCTGTCTGACTCTCCTGCCGGTTCCTGATCCTTGCCTGTCTGACTATCCTGCCTGCTCTCCGACCCCCGCCTGTCTGACTATCCTGCCTGCTCTCCGACCCCTGCCTGTCTGACTCTCCTGCCGGTTCCTGATCCTCGCCTGCCTGACGACTCGTCCCTTGCCCCGCCTGCACGCTTGCCCTCCCGGTTCCGGACTCCAATAAATTTCGTTACCCTTTGACCCTGTCTCCGCTCTCTCTGTGTTCAGCGTTTGGGTCCCAGTTACTAGTACCTTAACAGTACGAACTGGCCAACATGGACCCAGCGGACACAGAGGGGCTTAGGGCCATGATCTCCCGCCAAGGGACTCTCTTGGGCCAGCACGATCAGGCCCTGCAGGAGATCACCACCGCCCTCCGTGAGCTGACCTTAGCTGTCCGTTCGCAGCTCCCCGTCGCTCCAGAACCACCAGTCCCCGCCCCGGGCTCGTCGGCTTCTCCCCGGGAACCGGCCATCCCAGCCCCCCAACGTTACGGAGGGGACCTAGGATCCTGCCGGTCTTTTCTCACTCAGTGTTCCCTTGTCTTCGAGATGCAGCCCCAGACCTACCCCACCGAAAGATCTAGGATTGCTTACCTGATCGGTTCGCTGAGTGGCGAGGCTCTCGCGTGGGCTGCGGCGGTGTGGGAAACGCGGGTCTGAGGTCTGCTTCGACTACGGCGCCTTCACTGAAGACATGCGGAAGGTCTTCGATCACCCTGTTCGGGGCAAGGAGGCTTCCCAACGTCTCCTACAGCTTCGCCAGGGATCACGCAGCGTAGCCTCCCTTTGCGGGTTGAGTTCCGGACCCTCGCGGCTGAGAGCGGGCTGGACGACGAGAAGCGCTGCAGGGGGCTTCCAAAACGCACTCAGTAGCGAGCTGAAGGACCGCTTAACCTCCTGGGAGGAACCGAGGGACTTGGACCATCTCATTGCTCTCGCCATTCATATGGACAATCGTTTGCGCGAGAGACGCAGAGAGAGAAGCACTCCTACTTTCGCCACCGCCCCCTTCCCGAGTCAACCGGCCGCGACTCAGTCATCCCACCCGGTCGTCGTTACTCCTCCCAATGTGCGGTTTCTCTCCCCGAGCCGATGCAGATTGGACGCACACACCTTACTCCCGAGGAGAGGGAACGTCGCCTCGATCGGGGGCTTGTTTGTATTGCGGTACCTCGGTCCATCTCCGATCCGGATGTTCCGCTCCCTCTCGGGAAAAGAACGGGCTCGTCAGTAATCCGAGGATACTGGCGAGCCGCTCTTGTAGTCCCTCAGTTCTCCCCGTCCCTCCTTGAAGCCGTCCTCTCGTGGCGAGATCAGTCCCTTCCGCTTTCCATTCTCTTGGACTCCGGTGCGGATGACAGCTTCATCGACCAGGAGTTGGTTAGGCGTCTGAGGATCAACACCATCCCTCTCGATCCCCCAATCGAGACTCAGGCCCTAGACGGGAGGACCCTCACGCGGGTGGAGCATCGCACCGTTCCGCTCAACCTGCTTGTCTCCGGTAATCACCAGGAAACCATATCCCTCCTGGTGATTTCCAGCCCCTTCTCCCAGGTTGTCCTCGGCTACCCCTGGTTGCGCATCCACAACCCTCAGGTCGATTGGGGAACTGGGCGCATCTTGTCTTGGAGTACCCATTGCCTGTCCCAGTGTTTGCGGTCCGCTCAGGGCCCTCGGACGACTGAGCTCGAGCCCGCTCCCGAACCTCCTAACCTGACCTCCGTCCCGAAAGAGTATCACGACCTCGGAACGGTCTTCAGTAAGTCCCATGCCTTGACCTTGCCCCCCCACCGCCCTTATGACTGCGCCATCGACCTCCTCCCCGGAGCCCCCCTTCCTAGCAGCCGTCTGTTCAACCTTTCTCGCCCAGAACGCGAATCTATGGAGGAGTACATAGGAGAATCCCTCGCCGCTGGAATTATCCGCCCTTCGTCATCACCTGTTGGAGCGGGGTTCTTCTTCGTCAGCAAGAAGGATAAATCGCTTCGCCCCTGCATCGACTACCGTGGTCTGAACGACATCACCATCAAGAACAAATACCCGTTACCTCTCATCAGTTCCGCCTTCGTTCCCCTTCATGGAGCCTCCGTCTTCTCCAAGTTAGATCTGCGCAATGCATACCACCTGGTCCGCATTCGGAGGGGCGACGAATGGAAGACGGCCTTTAATACCCCTTTGGGCCACTACGAGTACCTGGTAATGCCCTTCGGCCTCACTAATGCTCCCGCAGTCTTTCAGTCTTTGGTCAATGATGTCCTCCGGGACATGTTGAACCACACCGTCTTCGTCTACATCGACGACATACTCATCTTCTCTAAATCCATGGAGGAGCACCGGGTCCATGTCCGACAGGTCCTGCAGAGGTTGTGGAGAAACAGGCTGTACGTTAAGGCGGAGAAGTGCGAGTTTCACGTCCCTTCCATCTCTTTCTTGGGGTACATAATCAGCCAGGGCCAGGTTGAGATGGACCCTCTAAGGTCTCTGCGGTAGCTGAGTGCCCCCCCAACCCGCAAGAGATTGCAACAATTCCTGGGCTTTGCCAACTTCTACCGTCGGTTTATACGTGGTTACAGCCAGATCGCGGCACCCCTCACGGCCTTGACGTCCACCAAGAGCCCCTTTGCCTGGACGCCAGAGGCGGAGACCGCCTTTCAGGGCCTCAAACAGCGGTTCGTATCCGCCCCATCCTCACCCAACCTGATCCTTCACTTCCAGTTTCGTGGTGGAGGTCGATGCCTCGGACACCGGAGTGGGCGCGGTTCTGTCCCAACGTTCGCCCAGCCGACCACAAGCTCCATCCCTGCGCCTTCTTCTCTCGAAGGTTGTCCAGCCGGAGCGCAATTATGACATAGGCAACCGAGAGCTCTTAGCGCGTCAGCAGTTCCGTTGGAAGAGTGCGCGCATTGGTTTGGAGGCGCTGAGACTCCCATTTATTGTTTGGACCGATCATCGCAATCTCGCTTACATCCGTCTGCTAAGAGGCTAAATTTCCGCCAGGCCAGGTGGGCCTTATAC
>OLKM01001867.1:0-55000 GCA_900291075.1 Melanogrammus aeglefinus
CCACCATCGCTCTATCTGTTGAGGACGAACCTGCAGTGACTGGATATAAGCAGAAGAACCTACCGCCAGCATGCTGAAGGCTGTCCCTCTCTTGACGAGCGTACCACATGTTGGTAGCAGAATGTCAAAAACTTGTAATTTGGCCGCTTTGGCCAAATTCCACGGTGCCAGTGGTAAGTTTACGCCATTGTTTGTGGTTTCAGACTTGCTAAAACAACAACTCAAAACTATTGGAAAAGTGCCAGAAGCTGGTCTACAAACTACTGTAAATGTAAAATACAAATGCATAATTTAAGCGCTTTACACAATTTAATTGTATTTACTTATTGTAACTACTGTGTTTTATGACCTACATATATGGCCCTTGCATAGAAGTCATTGTTGTGCATATGATCACGTTATACTGCACATCTGATAATATACTATGGCAAACACAATGAATGACATGTAAGAAAGGTGAGCTGTGCGAGGAAAGGGATGTTAAATGAATGCATTAAAAGCAAGTAGATAATCTCTTTCCACAATACCTTTCCACAGGGGCAGCCTGTCAGAAAGCAGCGCACAAGTCACATGACCTTCCTCCAATGCCTCCCTGTGACTTCAAACCTTTGGAACATCAAGTGAGACCCTGGTTAACTTGTGAACCAAGGACTTCAAACCTCTGGAACATCAAGTGAGACCCTGGTTAACTGGTGAACCAAGGATTTATGTGGACTTGTGAAGTGTGAAGAGTAAAATTAAATGTGTGGATAGGCAAACAACAAAAAACAAACAAAAATGATTCACGGGGGTCTCTCTCTCTCTCTCTCTCTCTCTCTCTCTCTCTCTCTCTCTCTCTCTCTCTCTCTCTCGTCGCCCTCTAGAAGTCACTGCATAATGACCACGTTATACTGCACATCTAATGATATACTATAGCAAACACATCGAGTGATATGTTACAAAATGTGAGCTGTGCGTGGAAAGGGATTTTAAATGAACGAATGAAAAAAGATAATTTCTTTTCACAATCTCTTTCCACAGGGGCAGCCTGTCAGAAAGCAGCGCACAAGTCACATGACCTTCCTCCAATGCCTCCCTGTGACTTCAAACCTCTGGAACATCAAGTGAGACCCTGGTTAACTGGTGAACCAAGGATTTATGTGGACTTGTGAAGTGTGGAGAGTACAATTAAATGTGTGGATAGGCAAACAACAAAAGACAAACAAAAATGATTCACGGGGGTCTCTCTCTCTCCCTCTCGCTCTCTCTCTCCATCTCCCTCTCGCTCTCGCTCTCGCTCTCCCTCTCCCTCTCTCTCTCCCTCTCTCTCTCTCTCTCCTCTCCTCTCTCTCTCTCCCTCTCTCTCTCTCTCTCTCTCTCTCTCTCTCTCTCTCTCTCTCTCTCTCTCTCTCTCTCTCTCTCTCTCTCTCTCCCTCTCTGCAGACATTCCAAGCAGCGCATGATGGAGATCCGCAAGCTCAACTGCCACCCCATGACCATGAAGGTGACCTCCTACAAGAGCCCGGTGTTCATCCACCAGGGACACATGCAGTGGCTGTGGGACACGGACGGCAAGCGCTACCTGGACTTCTTTGCGGGAGTGGCGACCGTCAGCGTAGGACACTGCCATCCGTAAGACCCCACCGGGACCGCACTGTTCTCCTCACTCGCCTCAACGTTAAGCTGTTGACCCGTTTAGAATGAGTAGTTTGGATCTTAGCAGGTTGACTTGTAAACAGAAGGTGTACATTAGTCGTATCGGCACATGTAGCTATGTATATATATATATATATATATATATATATATTGTGTCAAGGACAGTAAAGAGACAGGAAAGCAGGTAGAAGAAAAAATAGAATGACTAGCAGCACAAGCAGTGTGAGCTTAGGAGGTAGAGCGGGTTGACTTGTAAACAGAAGGTTGCTAGTTCGATCCCCGGCACCTGCTAGCTGAGTGTCATGTGTCCCTGAGCAGGACACCTGACCCTAACTGCCCCCGACGAGCTGGCTGTCATCTGGCACGGTTGTCTCTGCCGTCGGTGTATGTTGGTTATAAGTCGCTTTGGATAAAAGCGTCAAAAGAAGCGAAATACCTTAATGTGAATGCTAAGCAATTCTTCCATGTATCTGTTTTCTTACAGGAAGGTGACGGCTGTTGCGGTGGCCCAGATGAAGAGGTTATGGCACACGACCTGCATCTACGTCACCCCCCCTCTGCAGGAGTACTGTGAGAAACTGGTCTACCTCCTCCCAGACCCCCTCAAGGTCAGAGGCGCCTGCTGCCCCTTTAAAGTTTTGGGAATCAAAGTACATTTCTTCTCATTACTAGATCTCAGTTTATGGAAGAAAATAATTAATAATAATAATTTTGAACATATTTCATTTACATATTGAAAATGCCTCATTGTCACCCTCAATCTCTTCGCCAACCATGATGATCTACAATATGCGATAAATAATAAATAATAATTGGTCTTCTTCCTCCTTTAGGTGGTCTACCTGACCAACAGCGGCTCCGAGGCTAACGACCTAGCTATGCTAATGGCCAGACTTCACACGGGCAACTATGACATCATCTCCCTCAGGTGGTTTCATGGACACACACTTTTTCATAATATGAGATCATATAGGCAAGGCAAGGCATCTTTATTTATATAGAGCATTTTTCATACACAAGGCAGACTCCAAGTGCTTCACATCGTCATAGATGCTAGATAATTAAAAGAAAATAAGGAAAAGTATAAAAATGAATGCATGTTAAATGTATTTGTGATTTAGCAGAAAATATAGACAATGTTGACATAGAAATTAACAATAACTTTCAATAAGTTAAACACAGTAGACCCTTTTCAGATACACACGGGTGTCTTTCATTACATTCATGATGGGTCTGCTACTTTGTGTACCAGGGCACGTGTAGCAGACCAGACTAGTGGAGATAAACCTACAACCAGTGCCCTGGTATACAAGGATGGCAGACCCATTATTATGACCGAAACCTGTGTTTGTCCTACGTACGCCTATGGGCAGCTCCGCTGGTTAAACCACTGGTTCCTGTAATACGTGTTTTTGATTGGCTGAAGTAGTTCAAGGGGCGGTCACTTCATACCACAAGTATGTTAAACAGCGACATCACTTGGCAACGCTTGTATTTCATCCTGCCAATCAAAAAAGGAATAAACTAATGACAGGCCTGTCTCTTCCAGAGGGTCATACCACGGTGGTAGCCCACAAACCATGGCACTGACCTCCAACTCGGCATACAAGTACCCCGTCGCCAACGGAGGCGCCACCACAGTACGTATGCACTCGCACAACTATAAGCAAACCCCATATAATCATCATCATAGTGTCACTATATTAAAAAAATAGAATAAGTGGATAGGATGGTTTTGACTCCCAGCTAAAAGGTTTCGGGTTCAAACCCCAACATCCACATTCTTCTAACTGTCGCCATCAATGAACAGGATACCCAACCCCCCCTTCCCCCCCCCCGTGCACATTAACTGTCTCTTTAGGGGGGAAAACATCCACATCCACCAAATACTAAACAATGGACAGAGTTTTTAATAAATCCCTGGGATGATTCGTATCCCAGGCCTACATATTGCTGCCCCTGTGTGATGTGTATGTGGTTCCAGCTGACTTGGCCTTTGTCCACTGAATAGACCATGTGTCCTGATGTGTTCAGAGGGCCTTGGGGAGGGAGTCACTGCCGGGACTCCCCGGTACAGACCATCCGGACCTGCGATTGCCCTCAAGGTAGCGCCCCGTCGACAAAAAAACATGTCTACTTCCTGTTGTAAGATTTTGATAAGACTGAATGTACATCAACAACATCCAACCTCCAACCTTCATCCCTGTGCCCCAGCAGAGAGTGATCGCACATCTAGGGCTAGAGCCGGGTGATCTTTGACCCTCCGTCTATATTTAACACAGGACTATACTGTCGTACGGTTTGGTTGGAAGTCAAAGTCTCCCGGTGTAGATGATTGACTTTCAATGGAATGTCATGTTTGGAACGGTCGCTCAGTCGCTGACGGACGCTTCTTGGAACGTGTGTGGTGTACACTGCTAACGACAAGTGCATCCAAAAAGAGTTGAATGCATTCATTTGAAAACAATAGAAGGAACCATCATTGTTACAAACAACACAAGAGGATATCCCAGATTGACCTATCTGTTCTTTGACATTGCATTTATTTAGCTGACGCTTTTATCCAAAGTAACTTGCAGGAATGGCATTCACCCATAAAGACAACCCAGAAATTGAAAGAACTAATCAAATAAGCAAACTGCCTCAAATGCCTCATGGTAGACAGAAAGGTTGTGGTGTTTGGGTGAGCGGGAGCAGGGCCCTCTCGTAGTGAGGTCGTAGCAAGCCATCAGAACCAATCAGAGAAGAGATATCATTAGCCAGTCACAGAGAGTAGTGGACAGCTGTGGAATGTATGGCTGAACCAACTCCGGCTCAATGTCTTTCTTCTTTCTTCTTTGAATTAACTACATTTTGTTTTAAAATGAATGACATCTCTCTATTATCTCTTCGTGTCAACTAGGTCAATGCATGGCCAACGATAAGTATATCGGGCAACTTGACGAGACGTTTGCCACCAGCCTTCCTTCTCGTGTGGCTGCGTTCTTTGCGGAGCCTATTCAGGTACCAGCCCTACGGGTTTCTGAATATGTCTCAAATGTTGCAGTACAAATCCATAATTCATGTCGTTAAAATTCCTTTAAAAGAAGGTTCTCTCTGCGTAGTCTTTACATATTTGTGTTGTTTTGGACTTGGCTGTGCAGGGCGTTGGTGGTGCGGTGCAATACCCCAAAGACTACCTGAAGCAGGCCTACAAAAGGGTGCGGGAGAGAGGAGGCGTCTGCATCGCTGATGAGGTGAAATAAACACCCCTTACTTTGACTCTATACGTGATTTCGTGTCACCACTTTTTCAGATTGCTGAATATTTGAGCATTATTTCGATTGCATCTATTTTATGTTTTATCCTGTGTCCAAGGTGGAAGCTATGCTGTTTTATTCTTCCGCAGCAATTAGTACACACAAGTAAATAAGTAAAACTACTGCTCTTGACTTGTGTGATCATCCGGGCTGGTGAATGTGGAGACTGTACAATGCACTTCATGTGTGTAAAGGTTGTATCTGAATCTTAAAAACGGTCAATGTAATATCGCCCCTTTTCAGATCGCTGAATATTTTAGCACAATTTTATAGCGTCCGTTCTATTTTTTATTTGACTCATTTTGTCATTTACTTTGTGATCCCATTATCAATCATGCGCCCCCCAAACAGTTGTTAGGGTTAGTTGTAACAACACAATAGATGTGTTAGATGTGTAGAAGGTGGTGTAGGCCAGATTCGAGGGATGTCAAGAGAGAGGGCAAAAAAGCGCAGAAGAGAGCAAGATGTTTTAACCGAGGGTGCAATCATCCACCTGTGATTGCCATGCAAGATGGACTCCCAGAACCAGGAAAGCGATACCCTGATTGGTCAGAAATGATCCGGGAGCAGTATATAATTCAGATTGTCTCATAGAGAAGCCTGCACAGTCGAATCACAAGCCATTTCCAACAGATAACACTCAAACAAAAGCCCTTAACACTACAACCTACAGCACATTTTACTACACAAATTAAACAATCATAAAGCAACTAAAGCACACTTGAAATGTTTTTATATCCACCAGGTCCAGACTGGATTTGGACGAACCGGGAGCCACTTCTGGGGTTTCCAAGGCCACGAGGTGATGCCTGATATAGTGACCATGGCAAAGGGCATTGCTGACGGCTTCCCCATGGGGGCGCTTGTAACGACACCGGGTGAGACCGCACCACAACAACTACCCAGCCTTCAGAAAAATGTAGAAGAAACAAGCCCTTTGTTGGTAATTATTGGCTAGTTAATAAACGGAATCCTTAGTGGATTACATGAATGGTTCTTGTGAAAGAGCCAAGGGGGCATGTGCTGCAATGTCCTCCTTCTGATTGTTGGTGCACATTGAGTTCGTTGGCCTGAACTCCATGTGCTCTTTTGAGTTTCAAAATAAGAGCAGGTTTAGTTCCCAGTTACAAAAGTCTGTGTTCAAATGTTTTCCTTCTTACTGAGTCTCAAATAAAGACATGGATGTCAGGTAAGGGTAAATATATACAGTAATTAGTAAAATTCAACTAGTGGGCTATCACTAATGCTGCGTTTTCATTGGCTGAGCTACTAGTAGGCTAGCTATAAGTTATAGCCTAGTAGCGAAAACGCCGGCTTTGTAAACAAAAACAATGACGGCTGCTTCGCGTTTTGATGAAGTTCCTGACGATTGATATGTTTTCATGTTTTTACTGCCCTACTAGAGTTGAATTTTACCAAAACAATTATCCCTCTCGCCCTCATGGGCTGTGACTCAATAATTGCACGGTGTGAGAGATCCTGACTCTCTGAGTACTGATTATTTTTGCTCATTTTCTTCCAAGAAATCGCTGCTGCCTTCAGCAAGGGAGCTCATTTCAACACGTACGGAGGAAACCCCATGGCCTGCTCCATCGCCTCGTCCGTCTTGGACGTGGGTATTCATTGTGTTGTTTCATTTAGTACATTAACTACAAAAGTTGGACATGAAATCTGGGTAACAGTGAACCACCACCAACAATTATTTTCTAAAATACCCGTCCCTCCTCCATTCCTCTCGACAGGTTATAAAAGAGGACGGCACGCAGCAGAACAGCCTCGTCGTGGGCACCTATCTCCTGACAGAGCTAGCCAAGCTCCGTGACAAGCACGAGATCATCGGCGACGTCCGCGGCAAGGGCCTGCAGATCGGGGTGGAGATGGTGGAGGACAAGGTGAGGGCTGGGGGCCGGTGTTACACCGAATTCTGTGACCCCTCTGAAAAGTGTGACCCCAGGGAGCGCTGTTGCATATTTTCTGCAATATGCACGAGTTTGAAGCGGATAGGCATGACAAAAATATCAATAAAACATAAGATCTCCCCCCAGCCATTTACCTTTTTTTATTAAAGGTGCTTGATAAATACATTTGATTTGATTAGCATTTTACAGACCCATACAATGGATAGGGGCGTTTAGTACGTTCCTTCACCCTTGCTTCTTTACCCATAAAAAGATAAAGTGTTAAATTACACTGATTTACCTTTGAGCATTTCCTATTATAGGCTAATGTGTAAAATGCTGTTTGGAATTAATGTTAGTATCAAGAAAAGAAAGACCCACCAGTGGGGGGGAGATCTTATGTTCTATTTATTTTTTTGTTATAAAGCACACGTGCATGTTGCAGAAAATGTGCAACAGCGCCCCCTGGGGTCACACTTTTCGGTGGGTCGCAGAATTCGGTCACGGTGTGACCGGACTTCGTACCCGGGAAGGTTTGACGCAAGACGCACGTTTCTCTCTCGCTCTCTCACGTGCTGAGTCAACGTGCGGAGGAGGATAAAAAGGCTTTTAAAAATCCCTTCAAATGGACTCTCGCCCGGTTGCATGGTTCAGGAGAGTGCCAAATTAATTTATATGCCGTTGTCTGTTGACACCGCAATATAGTCCTCCAGATATATTTCACAAATTCTTTCCAATCTGACTTCAACCTGGTTCAAAAATTGTTGTCTTCAAATAAGCTTCTTTTGAACAAGAAAAAAGTCATATAATATGTTGTTTTGCACTCAACGTAATTCTTCGTTGCTAAAGGTCCCATGGCATGCTACTTTATGAATGCTTTTATATAGCTGTTAGTGGGCCCCTAATACAGTAGGCCTACTTGAAGACCTTCAAGAATTACAGCCACTCTGAGCCAGTGCCAAAATGATCTTTCCACAAAGGTGGTGGGTCAGGGTAGAGGGTGGGGGTTTGGCCCTGATCAGCTTGCAGGTACCATGCTCTGTGTTTGCAGTGGATGTATCGCAATGGCGAGGCGCACACAGCTTCTGGCCATGTTCTATAAATATTCACAGCACTTCGGGGTGCTCCGGTGGGAGTCCTGGAGCTCTATATCTAAATAAGATCATATTATGCATCGATATCTACAGTAAATCATATAATAGATATTATCACGGCCAAAAGCTGTGTGCGCCGCCGGACAACATTATGAATCTCAAACGCCTCTGGTTCTTCCACTTCCACTATTAACATTAAGATTAGCTTTGGGGAGCATTGTTGGAATGTGCATGAGTGTATGAGTGTGTGTGTCCTTATATTATATTTTTGGTATTATGTTTAGTAAAAAGAAAACCCGTGGTGGTTTTCTTCTTGTTGTATTGAGTGTTCTTCTGAACGGTTAATGGGAACACTTGATGACCCCTTTAGGTGAGCAGAACCCCTCTGTCTCCCACGGCCATGAACGACATCTTTGAGGACACCAAGGACATGGGGGTGCTCATAGGGAAGGGAGGCGTGTACGGACAGGTGAGACGTCTTGAACCACCACTATCTGTTAATGCTCGGTCCTTTAGCAGACCCTACCCTACTTATTATTATGTAGTCATTTAGCAGGACTTTATTATCAAGTCTTAAATCTGCTTACTGTATTATTTTTTTCCATTCAGCAGGAGACTTGCTGAATAGGAGACGGCTACGCTATTGCTATATAGTAACTTACTCTTAAACAACTCAGTCATTCAGCAGACCCTTGCTCTATTAATATCATGTCATTTAGCAGTCAGTTAGTTAATAAGCAGCTGAGGGGTAAGGGCATCTTAAAGTGGGCCTACTGGTAGGCTGCATGCATTTGGGGACAGTACATTTTAACCTTTTTAATGCTGCCCCTCATCATCATCGTTGTTTTGGTTATGACTAAAGAACTTCAGGGTCCAGCCCCCGATGTGCATCACTAAGGACGACGCGGATTACTTCCTGGCGGTCTTCGACAGATCCATCCAGAACTACATGGACAGACGATAGCGACACCCACCTGTGGCCTGTCTCCAAACATACGCCTGCAAGAATGAAACCCAACTCAACACCGACCAATCGGTTCATTTAGCCCCCACTGTTGGCGGTCAAATACATGTTTTCAGGGTCTATATTTTTTAAGTCCAGCCTCTGTCGTGGCTGCTTGGATGAAGGCTGCTGTCAACCTGCCACCTGGTCATGTGGGAAGCACTGGACTTTAACACCAGAGAGCAGCCACCTTGTCAATCACCCTGGAACCTACAACTTCAGACACATTTTTTGATTCACAAAGTATACTTCTATACTTTCATTGTACATCTTTGGATTTTAATATAGGCGTCTGGTATGTTTGGATTTGAAGTAACAAATTATTCTGTGGACTGACCACCCATTTTTAACCATGTACAGCCCAGATTGTATTAGAATGAGGTTTGATTTGGGCAAATTTCAGTCCAATTCGGCATTTCACATGCTGTGAATGATGAAAAAGAAAAATGCCTGCTTTTGTCGACCGGAAAAGGAAAATATGAAGCGGAATCTATTGGAACGAATTGTTTTTCTCTTCCAATTTCTGAATGCCATTAGTATCAACGCAATAGACACCCAATATATGTAAATCCCTCCCTGGAATGGGCCTCCAACAGCCAGATGCGTTACCCTTCTTGAAGGTTAACCTTAATTAAGGACTCTTATGCCTCGTTTCCACTGCAGGGTGCGGTACGGTTCGGTTCGCCTCAGTCCGGTAGGGAGGGGGCGGTATAGCCCAGCTCAGTTCCGAGGTCGCGTTTCCACCGCCAGCGCCTCCACCTCCTTGTTCGCCCAAGCAAGGGATTTACGCGACATGTTCTCAGCGTTCAACCGTCAAACTCAGTGCAGTGCAGTCCGGGGTGAACTGCAGCATGGAGGAGAAAGTGATTGTTGCCGTTTGCTACTCCCGGAGCTTTATATATAATATAATTGTATAGATAGTATCACGGCCCAAAGCTCTGTGCGCCTCCAGATGGCCGTAGCGTGGGGGGCTCTCATAGGGATTGGGCTTCTTGGGGTTTGTTTACCGGCGTTGCTATGGTTTCCGGTCTTGTGTGTTCCAACGGTTTATTAGGTAGGCCCATAATAAATCTCTGTCTAATCAATACTTCATTCACTACCTCTTCCTTGGTCATTACAATATTATGAATAGACTGCTTCGGGTCCTCCGACGTCTCTCCCTCTTCCACAAAAGGTAAAGACAAGGCAATGGTGGTTATCGTGCTGTTGCGCGACAAATTCGACAAAACTTGCACAGCGACAGATTATGATTTGTGGAGCGACAAAATTTCGGCGACAACGCGAACGGGCGACAAATGTCGCGTTTGGTGTGAACGCAGGCTACTGTTTGTTTGTTTTATCCCCACGTGTCACCCGGAAGTGGCGATTCTGTCGACCAATCAACGGAGGGGGTGTGTAGCTCGAATTTTCCGGCACCCTTTCAGGCGTCTCAGTACCCCAACGGAGGAGTACTGAAGACGAGGGCAAAACGAGTACGGCTCAGTCCGGGTCACGCCCACTTTTGGCGGTGGAAACGCAATCCGTACCGCACCCTGCAGTGGAAACGGGCTATTACTTTCTGACGTAGGATGAAATGCATTATTTCTAATAAAGGACACGTCGATGTAAAGAAAATCAATCTCTTAAATATACATTGCACAACACACACCGCCACACAGAAAACTAAAAGCATCTCCCTATGTTGAGATGTCTTTGTGTGTCCATTTTCCCTTCCCCTCTGAGGTAAGGGGAATTTCCATCTTCGGATCCATGCAAAAGTCAAACCCCTTCTGGGGTCCTGCACATGGTCTGTTATCTGGCCTTCTTCTTTTCCTTCTTGCTCTTGGGGGCGGAGCCAGAGGAGGAGAGGGGCGTGGCGTGGCCGGTGGTCTTGAGGTGGTCAAACAGCTTGTTCCTGGTGGAGAACTCGTAGTGGCAGGTGACGCAGTGCATGATGCCGTCCTTCTGTGGAGGGCATTGCAGAAGGGGTATGATGTGGGAAATGCATTTCTCCTTATCCAGTGTGTGAGATGAAAACACACCACATCAGTGAGCAGTATATTTTGAAATATGAAGTGTTTAGAAGATAATGACCATAACTAATGATATGGGGTTTTGAAGATGCCATATCCAGTCAACTAAATTTTTTATGCTTTTATGCCATGTGGAAAAAAAAAAAATATGTATAATATATATTACAAAAATTCAGCACTTCTTACAGCGCCAAGATTTTGTAACTTGCTGAAATCTCCACAGGTAACCGCAATGTCACATAGAGAGGGGATTTTATTTGGTTCTTAGCTCCCGTCTCCATGGAGACCTCAGTGGTCTAACTCAATGGACATCTGGTGACAAAACCGGAACCACATAGAGGATAAAACAAGCTAGTCTGAAGGATTTCTTGGGTCTCTGCAATGTAATCCACTTCTCTGGAACCATGCTGCCCACTTAACCGCTTTGAGATTTAGATTGACCATTTGAGTCAATCTAAACCAAATAATAAGTGATCTACTATTACCATCCCATTTTTTTTTGGCAAATTTTAATTTTTTAATGAATAATGCAGAGCTAGACGTCAGGCCATGAGTTAACAATACACTTAAATTTTAATCCAATCATACAGAATACCATTCCTACCTCATGGTTACTCTCTGATTAACCAACCCAGCCAGATGGATCTCCGACAGGTGACCATACACTGTTATTATAATAAAGTACTAAATCATTGCAGACTACAATGCCTACCTCATGGTTACTCTCTGTGGAGCTCATCGGGACAATCTTCTTCTCTTTTCCTCCTGCCTTCTTTACCTTGGTCACAGCTGGAGAGCTGCTGGGTCATCGTGTGGACAACCGGAGAGAGAGAGAGAGAGGGGGGGGGGGGTGTTCATTTAAATGGCCGGCAGGATTAGTGGACGTTATTATCGCTCAGGCAGGGAGTTCCAGTCCGGGCCCAGGACATTGTGTTTGTACATTAATTGATTATTAATTGAGTTGCTCACCTTTTGACCTCTGTGGGGGGAGGGGTAGCCTGGCCATGGGACTCCGGTGTGGACGCGCTCGTTGGTTCGGACTCATCTTTACACTGGGGCGATTCGGCTGACTCTTCTCCCTTCTTCTCCTCCTCCTCCTTCTCTTCCTTCTCCTCCTCCACCACCACCTCTCCCCCTTCTGCAGTTTTCTGCTGAGGCAGAATGGTGTCGTCATACACAGCATTCTAAACGTTGTTCAGCTGTCATTACCCCCCCCCCCCCCGAAAATGGGGGGAGGTGACAATGGAAAATAACGACTACAGTGTTTAATTTGTTTTTATTTTTTTTAAAAGCAATGCGGCTGTGTTTCTTTGCAAAGATTACCAATGTAGCAATATACGCCTCCACATTTAGCAGCTTAAGAATATCAGTATCTGTAAAATATCTATATTAGTTGTGGTGATGAAAGTATTAGTTACTCTATCGTGCGGTCAGTATTTTAACCAATCGAGCGAGGCCACTACACACATCCAGCCAATGGGCCCCGGCCTTTGTACTCACTTGCTCCGCCTTCTTCTGTTTCTTCTTCTTCTTCTGCTTTTTGGACAGCCTGAGTTGGAGGAAACACACAACGACTCATTATCATGTCGTCGCCTCCGTGTGGTCGAGAAGTCGTCGTCCTGAACACCAAACTGCAAGAATGTTGTAATGTTGTCCATCCATACACAGTATGGATGGACGAGAGACATACTTCGTCCTTGGCCCCTGCTCTTCAGCCTCTTCCTCCTCCTCCTCCTCCTCCTCTCCCTTGCTTTTCCGTTCAGAGTTCAGGCCAAGCATGTCATCTTCCTCCTCGAGCTGTTGCCGTAGTAACGCCGCCAACTCCTTGTGCTTTTTGGACTTCTCGTGGTTCAGCATTCTGTTGACGCATGGCGCACGGCAGAAGACAAATAAACAGCTCTCAGATCAAGGTTTTAATAAGTCTAATAAAAAGGCAAGAGCCTCCCAAGGTCTAGTGGCAGCGAATGACGACGCGAGTTACTCACGCTTTGTCCGACTTGAAGGATTTATCGCACGCAGGACAGTAAAGGTCATCGTAGTATTCAACCGCCAGCTCATCATCATCATCCGGCCTGCCTGCAGTCGTAAAATCCCGCCACAAGAGAGAAAGAAAGACACACTCACGATAATGCTGTCATCCACTTAGATGGTGCGCTGGTACATGCAAAGCGTGAGTTGCAAATCTCCCAGCTTTCTTGCGGCGTTTCACTGAGGCACACACACTTTTGGTCGTAGTATCTCGTCGCTTTGAAAGTAGGGAGTTCAGTTAGGCCGAACGTACTACGCGTCAACAAAAATGGCTGCGCCCGTAAAGAGATTTATTTACTTTGTGTTTGTATCACGTTGGTGATTGAATGTAGATGTTACACATTTGATTACATTGCTACTTTATGCTACTTTATACTTTATGTCACCAATTTAGGCATTGCACGGTCTTGCTGTGTGTGCAATTCAATGTAAAGCTGTGTTGTTTTCGAGCTGGTTTGCTAAAGAGGCTAATGTAGCCAACAATAACAATGACTTGCCAATGAGAAACGGGAAATATACTACGACCAAAAGGGGACTGGCCTCTGCAAATTCCGCAAGAAAGCTGGGAGATTTGCAATTTACGACTTGCACGTACCAACGTACCATCCAAATGGATTACAGCATAAGACAAGATATGGATTAATCCCGACAGGAAATAATAGTTTTCTTCGTGAGTGCCAACTTCCATGGCCCTTCACATTCATAATGAAAATCGACTCCCTAACTGACTCAATTCCTAATTCAGAAACTAATAGAATAATACTGAAATGTTTGTTTTCTGCAGTTACGCATTAATAAATGTGCACCAAATAAGAACCAAGGAGGTCCAAACAAAAAGCCACGTGGCCCGACCTTCTCCTCCGTTGGGTTTCTCCTGCCCGTCGACGCTCTCCTCCTCCTCCTCACTCTCCGACGCGTCCCCGAACTCCTTCCCGTACTGCGCCTCCATCTGCTGCAGCTCCTTCTCCAGCTCCGACATGGCGGCCCAGCTCTGCTCCTTGTACTCCCCCGCGAGCCTGGGGGAACACGGCGCGAGGCCACAAGGTCACGCACACACAGGAGCGCCCGGCACACGACCTGGGAGCAAAGCCACCAGGCGGAGAAGTTCTCGTCGTGGTCCGACCCACCGAGAGGCTTTCGTTCATCTGTCGACCATCCATACAGGGTCGACAAACAACCCATACGTCCAGTCCATCCGTTCCAATTCATCTTCCATCCATCCTGCCATTAAATGACATTCATCCATCTCTCCAGTCCATCCTGTACATTTACCCAATCCTTGCATCCATTCACCCAGTCCATTTATTCATCTTGTCTAGCCTTTCAGTCCCTCCAGCCCCCCAACCACCCATCCACCCAACCCCACCATGCAACACCCACTTGGCATGGTTCAGCTTCTGCTGCCGCCGAAGCTCCTCCGCCTTCTTGGCCTTCTCAGCGTTCTGCTCCTCCACCAGCACCTTGTGGGCCTGCACGCGGCGGTCCCGCTTGCGCACGTACGCCACCAGCTGGCGCACCACCCGCTCGCTCGTGCGCTCCTTGCGGTTCTTCTCGCGCACCTTCTTGTTCTCCTTCTCCATGGCGCGCTTCTCCCAGCGGTTGGACGCCTGCCGCGTGTCGTAGTCCTCCTTCCAGGCAAAGTTCTTGCGCGTGCAGAAGCTCTGCCAGTAGCCGTAGAACAGGTGCACCACCTGGTGGACGGATGGGGGAACGATTTTGGGAAATAGGTTAACGCTCAGGTCTTTGGTTGTGTTATACACACATGATTCTGGTTTTGAATTTGCGTATTGATCGTTGGAGTAGGCTTGTTTATTGTTTAAGGATTACAGTATCAAATTTTTGGCTAATGAAATGCTAGATGTGGAGTAAGAACAGGTGGAACTGTGAATTAGGTCTTTCCTTGCAAACGACTAATGATGATGTTAGTTTTGATATGCTTACGATCATGCTATGAGATCCGAGGACAGAAATGTTCCGAAACGATTAAATATGAGAACATCGAATATCTCAGCTGTAATGAATTTGGTCTTTGCGCGCATAAAATTCGTAATTCTTGGTTGTTTTAAGGGTTGCTTATCTTTATTATTTCACAAATGTATGCTATTTAAAGGCTCCGATTTAGTTCCATCTCTGAGCATTGGGACGCCCCGATGGCGGGCTCTTCGCTGATGACTCACCGTATCGTAGTCACTCAGGGAGTCTCCGAAGAAGGGGAAGCTTTCCTCGTCATCCTCGTCTTCCTCCTTGCTGTGCTCCATCTCCTCATTGACAATGGACTCAAAAACACCGCGGTACACCGTGTAGAAACCCTGGGGGAGGTGAAGGCATAAAGAAATGGGAGAGGGACCACCCACCACAGCGAGGTGATCTGCATCCTTTGACAGTATATTGAACTTGATTTCTGAAATATTTTCAATAGTTACTTATTGCACATAATCTTGTTGTGTGCAATAACTTTGCACAATAATTTTAGTAATGCTGCTACTAAAGAAAAACTAATTTGGAATTTAGTATTTTTCTTTAGTCTCTCTCAAAGGGCTTAACAATATAGGTCTTTAAATATAGATACATTCAATATCCCCAAACAGCCCCATACCTGGAAAACAATAGACTTATGATGCACCCTGTTGGTATTGGAAGATCAGTAAACTAGACCCAAGCCCCCAATTAAAAATATGTATGCAATGATTCCAATATATTATCAATATCGAAAAAACGTCATGTGAAAGGAAAAGAAGCCTATAGCTCATGCATAAACCTAAATAAATGTTGGCGGTAGGGACAAGTACACATCGTCACACTCCAATCTACTTTTTCTTCAATTAATAATGTTTTGATGTTCTGTAATAGCAACCACTTCATACCGATAAAAACCTCAATGAAACAAATGAAACACTCAAAACAGCCCAGTCAGCCTGACCCTTATGTCATACACCCCTGCTTGTGAGTAGCTAGGCTGATACTCAGAGCATTAACAGCCGACCCACCTTCTCATCGTCCCCGAAGCCGGAGTAGCAGGTGACTGTGAAGAACCGCAGCAGGTCCACGCTGTCGTCCTTGTACTCCCCGCTCACCCCTCCCTTCAGTAGGGCCTCCCTGTGGTTATCATACCTGCCATGGAAATAGGGCAAAGATGGATTGTTTAGAGCTCTTCATTCTGTACTTGTTTGGCAGAAAGTAGGTCAACTCTCCAATGTGCCTTCTACCTCACTCGCTTCCAATGTGATCACTAGATTCCCAAGGGTATAGTAGATGGGTCAGATGTGCAGCTATAATAAGTATACAAATCGATAATGTGGAGTTTGTGTTAATCGTGTACCAGGCTCTTTCTTGCGGGTCACTCAGGACCTCGTAGGCTGCCTGGATGAGTTTGAAGTGCTCTGATGCCTCCTCAGCATTGTCCAAGTTCTTGTCTGTTCAAGGAGAAAATTGTATCATGTTCAGAGTTCATAACACATTCGAAACTGTACATGTATATGATCACAAATTAAGTGATCATATAATGTAGCAAGCAGAGTGCGCACAATGATCTGTGTTAAAAAAAAAAGAAGCTCAATCATACTCGGAAGAACGTCAGAGCTGATCCTGATGGAACAATTGTCTTGATAAAGTCCCTGTCGTCCGTAGAACTTCACCAGGGTATAAACTCACCAGGATGCCATTGCAATGCCAATCTGCGATAGGCTTTCTTGAGATCATCGTCTCCTGCATCCCGTTTCACCCCCAAGATTTCATAATGGCACTTCATAGTGAATATGATCCAAATCCGTTAGAAATACAGAAGAATGGTTGATGATCACGTTGTCAAGACCGAAGACAGCGTATGGCGGCTAGCTAGCTCTTCTACATTGACATAGCATGCTAAATGAAGTATCGTTCAGCTTATCACTGTTATCATCTAACACTAAGCTTGTCGCTCACATTTGCAAACATGCCAAACATGGAAAACGTCGTGGGAATGGCCCGACGGAGAAGAAGGCGAAACAGGCCAGATTAATGTAGAGAGTAGATGCTGTAGACAACACTGTCCGAAAGCTGTGCGTCAAACAAGCTTGACCTGAGAGGGTTTACTCTCCTTTTCCTCCCTGAGACCACCAGCATGGAAACATGTATTGAGTTATCTAAAAGCAACAGGTTTATTTGACAGATTATAATTTAATATGTTGTTTTCTATCTATATGATTTTGTTCATTTACTTTTGTTCTTTTGCATAGTTTATAACGTATAACCTCATTGAAGCTCTAAAACAGTGCAGTAGCGTGGATAATCCCTCCTGTTCCACTAGGAAGGCCGTTCATTTTTTCTTATTCTTCTTTTAAGTAACTTATTCTCCTCCGATCATAGTAGATGCATCATTTGCTCAGACTCAATGGCAGCTCTAATCAGCATTTCAAATGGCAAATCTACCTGTAGGCCTGATC
The DNA here is from genome assembly GCA_900291075.1 of Melanogrammus aeglefinus. Classification (NCBI taxonomy): domain Eukaryota; kingdom Metazoa; phylum Chordata; class Actinopteri; order Gadiformes; family Gadidae; genus Melanogrammus; species Melanogrammus aeglefinus. Next base: position 17,391 of record OLKM01001867.1, read on the forward strand.
TAGTTTATGAGGTTCTTCAGAGTTTGTTTAAAATAGAAAGAATGCAAATAACGGTGGGCTTTTTATGGGTCCCATCCCATGCTGCAGTAGAAGGCAATGAGGTCAGATCAATGTTGGAAGAGGACGTCGATGCTGTAGCTTCAACGGCACAACAGGAGATCATGGTCCCGGCACCAGTTTCTATGGTAAGTTGGCTTGATTTGACCAAGTGTCGGCTAAGTCACAAGCCTATGCAGTTAGATTTGAATAAACCCAATACAAATGATAAAAAAAAAACAAAAAAAAACAGGCGTATTTCGGCTTGGCCGTAAACTGTTTCACTTTCTTCATTAGGGTAAATGGAAAAACAAAGAAAGAGTCCTAATTTTCTCTTCAAGAGGCGTCAACTTCCGAACGAGGCATCTGATGAACGATTTAAGGACCATGATGCCTCACTCCAAAGCAGGTTGGTGTCCTGTATGGGATTGGCCTCTAGACACTTTGAAAATGCAATGTTGTCATAGTACATTCATTATGATCATCTAATTTGTAGATGACATGGTTTGGATAAGCATCAACCACTTAACTGAGTATGTATGTGTTCTCTGCAGATACAAAAATGGACAGAAAGGACAAACTCTTCGTCATAAATGAGGTGGGTCTGCTTGACTTGACTCCTTGGCATTTTAAAGAGCAGATGTCATGATTTTAGTCATCCAACTGTTTGATAAATGTTCCCACAGGTGTGTGAAATAAAAAACTGCAACAAATGTCTCTATTTTGAGGCAAAGAAGAAACAGGATCTTTACATGTGGTAAGTTTTTTCAATTTCCTTTATTATGCTCTTAATTGTCTACATTGTTGTGTTGGATTGACTAAAATACACATTCTTCATCTTCACAGGATGTCAAACAGCCCCCATGGACCATCCGTAAAGTTTCTTGTACAAAATAGTGAGTATTCATATTGTATATTACATGCATGTCAATGTGTCTGAAGCTTAATTTCAAAGTAAAGGTTACACCATTGAAGGGTTTGAATTTCTGTTTACCGTCTCATCTGTTACACAGTACACACACTGGCTGAACTGAAAATGACGGGAAACTGTCTCAAAGGGTCCAGGCCACTGCTGTCCTTCGATCCTGTAAGTACAATGTTTGCTTAAAGATGAAAGCTTACTTGGTTCTATATTTGAATCCATCTACTAGTTTACTCACATTTAGAGCATTTAGCTGATGCTTTTATCCAAAGCAACTTGCAATGTGTCCATTTTTCAGAAGAAAGTGAAACAACAATAAATCGCTGTTGGTACACAAGTGCCAAGCACTTATTGTTGGTTAATCCATCCCTCATATACAACAAAGATAACTAGGATTAGATGCTAAACGATGCCAAGTGTGTAAGAGAGGTGTTTTTAGTAGAGTAAGGAGGAGAAGGGGCGGTTGGGGTAAGGGAAGAGGCTCACCTCAGTCATTTTGCCGATGTTTTCATCAGAAAATATTTCAATTTTGACATAACGTCATTAAGAAGCAAAGGATGGGAATGTGACTGAGTTAGTTATGCAGACATTGGGAAGGAATCCAGGACCCATCAGTTGGGATTCAAAACTCCTGACCTGAGTTAATATTTGGTCAGGCTTGATATTGACATATGTACTCATGTCCTTGGTGCATTCGAATCAGTCAGTCATTCTTGTGAATAACTTGTAGTTCCATTTTTTGGAATGCTATGCTGACTAATGAATGGTACATTTCCTTTTTGATTCACAGCAATTCGACAAGGAACCTCACCTTGCTTTACTGAAGGAGTTGTTCACCCAGGTAGGTTTACTACTATGTCATTTGTCAATTGAGATCTCTATTACCTGCAGTAAATCTGGATATGGAACAAACTATCATAAATAACTATGTTTTCTGTTTTAGACATTTGCCACACCACACTATCACCCCAAAAGTCAACCGTTTGTGGACCATGTCTTCACATTCAGTATCGCAGACAGCCGGATCTGGTTCAGAAACTACCAGGTGAGACTACATCGCTCTATTTAGAAATAAGAATTATCATGCGTAAAGTCAATACTTCCATTACAACAATTCATTAAAACATTTATTTTAGTTAAAGTGTTGATGGGTAGTGTAGTGAAAAGGGTGTTCGGCTCTCAGCAGAAAGGGACGGAGTTCGATCCCCGATGTCCCGGTGTAGGCACCCTTTCCCAAATGCCTCACTCGCCCCTGAAGGACATGTATATCCATCGTTGCTCTGTGCTCTAGATTATTGAAGAGGACGGCTCTCTGGTGGAGATCGGGCCTCGCTTCGTTCTCAACATCATCAAGATCTTCCAGGGGAGCTTCGGGGGTCCAACCCTCTATGAGAACCCCCACTTCCAGTCTCCCAACATGGTAAGGATCTCAGTTGGTGACGAGCACCTTGAAATACCCATTTCGGAACATGTACAGCCAATTATTGACATTGTTATAAACGTGACAATGTGAAGTGTTTTTAAATGTTGAATCATGTACATTTTGTAGAACTTCAGGACAGGGTCATGTCGTACACTTAATATCAGCTCATACATTGCGTACGTCTTTACAACGTGGTGGTCAAGCTACAGCAAACATCCATGTCGTTGTAAACCTGACATCCCGATGGCACGTTGTAAACGGTCGCTGGCTCTGTAACATTGCGCGGGGAACGTCGACTTGCGGTTTTGCTCAACGTGTGCCCCTTCTCTCCCCCCTACAGCACCGCCGGGAGCTGCGACGGTCCAGCACGGCCAAGCTGCGCGAGAAGCAGATGCTGAAGGAGATCCAGAAGATGAAGCGGCTCGAGAACAAGGAGGTGGCCACCAAGGACGTGACGGAGGACGTGTTCGCCACGCCGGGGCAGGAGAAGCCCGTCCACATCCAGGAGGTGGAGCCGGCCCAGGACCCCCATAAGAAGAAGCCCAAGCCCTTCAAGAGGAGGCGCATGCAGATGAGGAGCTAGGACCAGAGGAGAGGTGACCCCGCGGGATGGGCGGGCGTGACAGAGCGGGGGTTTGAACTGTAAAAGAGTCACAAGTATTGTCGTGTTGCAATTTTTATTGCTCCGTTTCAGTGCGATAAAGAGGATTTTGTTCCCCCAACTGGGGACTTCAAATGTGTTTTTTATTTGGTTCGTCTAAGTCGCTATTATGTACACCCACTGTATGTAATCCAACTAACGAAACGTCTGCAAGGACAAAGCCGTATGAAACAGATTTTATTTTATCTGGAACCTTTTTCTGTAATAAATACATCATTTTAAAAATTCAAAATGCTTTGATACACTTTCATTCTGTTAATTGTTTTGGGTTTCAATATAAATAGACCAGGGAAATGGGTGCCCCTGTAAATGCTAATTTTAAGGTATTTTCACCTTGAGAAAATGGTAGATAAGTTGTATGTGACAGTAACTATGCTGGTATTTGTCCAATACTACCACCTCGTGTGATGTCCCTAGACCAGAGGGCATTTTAAAAGCTTGTAATGGCTAATTACACTTAAGCTAATTGTAAACAATGGGTCGTTTTTAATACATAAGTCAGTGTATAGAAAATTCTTGTCTAGTACAAATATGAAATAAGATAACCACTCAAACTAAACACCTTAGTTTTATTAGTAAAATGTTTAATTGACTGCAATACTGAAATGTTCGAACATAGCTTCCTAATTGTTCAATGGTCTAATGTAACTTATGAACAGGCATATTTACATGCATCATTTATATATGCGCATAACACAAACTCAATGAAAAAAGCATACACTCAGCCAATATACCTACATTTGTGAACATGGGTAAAGTTGACGGTGGGAACATTATTGTGCACCTCATTGGCTCAGAGGCCAGACTCTCATGACATTGGTTGAGGAATAAATCTAGGGCCTTCATTACCATTCTGTAACCTGTGCCTCATTGTTAAACTTCCTGTAGTGCTCAAACTATCTTCTGTTTTGCAAGTGGCTGCTGGTGGCCTGTAGCCCTTTTCCATCAGTCATCCCCCACTTCCTCGTCTGGACAGCAGTAGTACTCCACAAAGCATATCTGTCCATCGTTGTTTCTGACCAGGTACTGCAGGGACAGGAAGCCTCTGCTGTCTGTCCTCACAGAGACCTTGCAGGACAAGGCAAGGGCCTTGGTGGACGACTTCAGCAGGGACATCTTATACCTGTGTGTCCATTGACAAAGGGGATAGAGTGTATTAGATAGTTTCTTAGTTGTACAATGACAGGAAACGGAGTGAGCTGTAAGGCGATAGGAATAACTTTACATTTGGTGATGAAAACGTCCACGTATTTTGGGATTATAACTAAATTAACCTGTTAATCTGTGTCTTGGTGCACTGGAAGAGCTCCATCATGTCAGAGTCTTTGGGATAGTCATAGTGGGCATTTCCCGAGTTCCCAAATGTGGACAACCTGGAGAAAAAGGACATAATTGGAACAAAGAGTTAAATTGAGGTTTAATGTTCAAATATCTTTCATTATTTTCTTAATCTTCTCTCTTTCATTTCCCAATTTAGAATAACTGACCAGTCGTATATTCACATCTCTTTTATAATGTTTTATTAATCAGTCAAAAATATCACATTGATTTGGTTATCATGCTCTTGCAAAGGTACTGATCAATCTAAAGAAAAAAAGACATACTAGACATATCATGACAATGGTGGTTTGCAATTGCAACACATGTTTAAGGATTGAACTGTGGGATACGGAATAAAATAAAGTAGACAATGCCAACCTGAAGTAAGGCTGGTTGGGGGACATGGTGATCTGTAGCACCTCACTGGTCATGTCCAGCTCAGAGAAGGCCTCCTTTAGGCTCTCAGACTGGAGGATAACCTTGTATAGAAGGGAAAATAAACAAACAGCATCTTTAATATAAAATTACATTTGAGTGAGTGAACCCCCTATGTACAAAATTATAAAGGTCTACCTTGTTTGTGACATTGCTGCTGCAGAAGTCAAAATCAATGGGCTCCTCTGGTTCCTGTGTGTTGATCTTACAGACGGTCACCACCCCACCTTCTTCCAGGAACAAGGTGAGCGGGTAGCCATAGCCCATGTAACACATCCGCAGGGCTGTGCTAACTCCTGTCCACGATGTGGGGAAATGGAATGGAATTTAAAAGGAAAGAGACAAGCTATTATTAGAGAGTAGCTATTGAGAGTTGACTTGTTTTTAAATGCATTCAGTACAGCTTGATAATTGCAGTACAACAATCATTTTTTCGAGCAAAATCACAGTCCATTAACAATTAATACACATCCAGATTCTTAATACTTAAGATTCTGGATAAAATGTACCTTTAAAGAATCAGCATGCTTAGTGTAATATACCTGGCACAGTGCTCCCTCCAAAGATTGTGAGGCAATCCAACAGAACAGTCAGATTGACCTGGAACCCAACAGAGTCTTCCTTAATGGTAAACTCTTGAAAGATATCAGCCTGGAAAAAGAAACATTATATAATTAGTTATTTTTGCTTAAAGGCAATACATAAACAATAACTGTAAGCTAACAGTGTTACATTTAATTCTGATTAAATGAAACAAACCTGGATGAAGGCATTGGCTTGTAGACATTTAGAGTCTTCCACGGTGACCTTAAGACCGTTAGGAGTAGCACTGAAGATGGCATGGTCTTTGAAGGTGATCGCTTTCAATATGTTGGAGATGTTACGAGCATTATCCAAACTAGCCACCAGAATGTATTGGGCATCATCCGTTTGGGACTGCGTTGACAGGGGCATTACGACACTGAAATAAACAGAAGCAACTGTGAATATTGACTTCTAAAAATGGAATAACATCAATCAAATCAATTCATTCCCGCATGTGACATTTGGTCCACGGTCGTTTTATAACCCATAGGCCGATCAACATATCAACATGTTGTGGATGTACTTAGAAGAAGCCACGCCACTTTTAATGTTTGTATGCTAGTAAGTAAGTGAACCAACTGAGTTAAGCTTCACCGTAACATAACACCAATTTAATATTTTTTTTAAATAGTAGCCGATAGAGGTCAATGTATTTGTCTGTTTAATCGTAAAGCTTACTTGATACTTGCTGTGGTGTTGGTATTTTGAAGAAACGCGCCTTGAGTTTTTTCACTCAACTTCCGTGTTTGTTTTTTAGGTCAGGAAGTCCTAGTTCGCGCATGCGTCAATTTGTTCTAGAAACACTGTCGCAGCATCCCATGTTACATTCATGATCCGAGGCGGAGACGACGATTTGTCTAATTTAAACTGTGGGACAGTGCTTAACATTGGCGCTTGGCTCTCGAAAAGGTGAGAAGCCTAGCTAAGAACTCGTCCCGTATGGACATTCATGAATATAACTCCGCTGATCACGCTCTGCGATGGTCTACACTAGCGGTAACTGTTAGCTCTTTGGGTTAGCCTCGCAGCCTGCTAGTTCAATGAACATGTCGACGAGACCCTGCTAGGTCGTGACATCAAACGAGAATACGTCGAAAGATATACAAGCGATACATTGTATTGCGTTAATGTGTTGGGACGTTGTCTGTTAAGACATAAACTGGTGGAACTTTTTTCAGGTGATGCTTTCACCCAACACATATGCGCAGACATGGCTTCGCTACAGGTTATATATCATAATGATGCCAATCGGATCCTCAGTGACGAACCATAACAATTTAAAAACACATCACATTTGTATTGTTTTTATTATTATTTTTAAAGTGGCTATTATATATATATATGCACATCACTAACGCATGCCTCACATGGTGAAGCATATGTTATCTATCTATGTGAAGACCCCATGGCTAGAGGGATGGTAAACACCCCATCAAGCAAGTAGGAAACATACAGCGTAGGAAACATGCGTGCAATAGGCGATGTGACATACTATTCACATTTAATCAAGTCTTACATCTAACTCATCCAAGTCTAAGGATGAGTTAGATGTGTGAAAAGAGGGGGTTGGTGGGGCCATAATTGTGTTTCTGTTTAAAGACAGCCCTAAACTGATCCACATAAGATCATTTTGTGATCATCTTAGTCATGATACAGTCAAAAGAAGGCTGGCCTGTGCCCTATTTCAAGCAGCTGGAGTTCTAATTTACCCGGATTTGTTAATTCTCGAATTCAAGGAATGGCTGAATTTTTAGTTTTCTATCCCAAGCGTAGACTGCACTCAGTTCAGTTATAGTGACGACTCATGCTGTGAGTCTAACCTGGAGCAGACCTGCTACACAACAGGTTAGGTCAGAGATAACTCCGCCCTAGGCTGTAATTAAAAGTATTTGCATTGTCTAATTGCTGTAGTTAATGACAGCTAACAATTTTTACATGGTTATATCCACAATTACTGTATTCTTATAAATGTTTCTCCTTATTAGTATTTTACCATAACAATTTAAAGCTAGAGGTAGGCAATTTGAAGAAAGCAGTCAGATTGAGATAGATTTGGAAAGTATCCAGCCTTTCGAGGTGATGTAGTGCAAATTAACTTACTTGGGTGAGTTGCATCTGAGGGTGACCTGAATAAGGTTGGGAATTCCTTTCAAAATCCAGTTTACCCTGGCTGGTTTATGCAATTTGCCTCCCCTACCTTTAAATCTTTTAACATATTCCTGTGACATAGTATTTGGGCCGGTAAATTCTGTAGAAAACAAGCAGGCCGGGTAGGACAGGCTTCTTCTGATGGAGAACAACATTGGTGATCTGTCAGATTAAATGTGGAAAAGGCCCCTCACTCAAATTAGCAGTTAACTTTGCAAATACTACGCTACAAACAAAATGGAAATGTCGAGTGTTTGTTGCCAAATTTATATAATTGCCACTACTTTATGACCCTCAAAACTGTGCTTGAATTTGAACGTTGACATAACTAAAATATGTGTTTTTGGCTGAGAGTTCCAAGTAGTGTTATAATAACAAGCAAAGTTGTATTATGTAGTGTCACCCACACAGTTGTGTTAAATAGGTGTTGGAGAAGCTCCACTCTCGGACATGGACATCAACATCAAACACTGCCAAGACATAGCTCCATACATCCACACATACCTCATATGCCTCATATGCCTTCAGGGAAAAGGCACGTTGACGCCACAAAAAGAATGCACCTTGAGTTCGGGGCAAAGTAGAATACCAAAAACTGTCTGGTGGAGAGAGGCTGGATTTGCAGCAGTGTTTTCCAAATCTGTTGTAACAGTTACCAAATGCATTGCATCGATAACTATGTTGTAGATAAGACATATTACAACGTTGTTACCTGTGTTTGATAGTTAATTCATATAATCCCCCTGCTCCATCTGCCCGCCTTAACGCTCCCTCATTTACAGGGTTTTCTACGACTGGATCTCAACCTTCATCCAAGCCATGGTGTGTATCCCCTGCATTGTGATCCCTGTCCTCTTGTGGGTCTACAAGAGGTTCATCGAGCCCATCATCTACCCCTTCATAGCCCCGTTCATAAACAAGTTCTGGACCAAGAAGGCGGTACAGGAGCCGGCCCTAGACACGGCCAAGAACGCAGACACGAGCAATGGAACCAGCACGGTAAATCCAGACCCTGATGGAAATCGACAGCGTCGTGAGCTTTTGGTTATTGATACTTATGGTTATTGGTGGTTATAAGCACTGCAGAATGTGGCACAGAACTGTAGATTCAGATGTGCGTCTCATTCTTGACCTTTGTGAAGGTACCTTGAAAAGGCATTCTTTTAGTTGAGTTGTTCAGCAGCTTGTTGGTGAAGTTTAAGCTGCCAGTTTGACCTGTTGTTGACTGACTGACTCATGTATTTATCTACGGTTTTGGATGTTTTCCTAAATTGTATAATCCACAGTTCCTAAAATTTGGCAGAGAAACTACAGGTTAATCTTTAGCCTTGCATTTGCTACCTTCTTTATCTTGTTTTTGTATATACATACCCGTGTATTTATAAGCATCTAAATTTTTGTATGCACGTTATTTATTGTTCTTTTGCTATGTTGCCAAATTATTATACATTTGTGTTTCTACACAAATATATAAGGCAATACAAACTAGATTAATTTTATTTTCTATATTGAGTAGAGCAACGAAAACTATTCCCCTGGAATAATGAAGCTACCTGTCTGGCAGCCATTTTGACTAATGTTGGTTTTTCATGTGTTTCAGCCTCAGAGTAATGGTGAAGCCACAGCCAACGGGACAGCTACAGTAGCAGACAAGAAGACGGATTGACAGCTGCATGATGTTAAAAATATATGTACTTTTTTTGTAAATAACTAATTCCAAATGCAGAAGATTTATTAACTTATTAAAGTAACCTTCATTATCATAGATCTGGTAGTCATATTTGAAAAATAATTAATTGTGTGTCTTATTGTAATTATTTTAACTCTTCTCTTGCTGTTAATACATTTTTAGATAGGCCTATTGATTGTTCCAAATTCATGAAGTGATATTTAAGTCATTTGTCATTCCATAAAACCGTCAGGTCATTTTTGCAAACCAGCTTCCGATTTGTGTCAACAAATAAAACGGCTTTACTATGAAAATTATCCAAATAAAGTTTCTTTATGCATAAGTTGGTCTCAATACCTTCACTTTTTCGACTGTATATTTGCTGTATAATTAATATTTTGTATATTAAATAAATTTATCTTTGATCCTTCAGTTTTGTGATGCGTTAAACACTTGATATCGTTTTTACTTAAACGACGGTAACAGCAGAATCAGATGAATGGTTGGAGATTAATTGTTGCAAGATATTACAAGATAAAGTTAGGACGGTTTAAAAATGTATAAAATCATTTAAAAGTCGCTTTAAGTGGGAATGGGGTAGCCGATTATTAGATAATTGCGACAGAATGTGTTCCGATCTACTGCTATATTTCTATCGGCGACGTCACTGACGTAAAGCCCTGCGTGATCATGACGCAAGGGGTGGCGACGTGGAAATATGGTGGAGAGGAGTAACCAAAGCAAAGTTAGCTGCCTCATATTGCCCAGAATTGATTATCATTCTACAATATTTATAGGTGAATAGCATATCGATCGGACATTGATCGCCGCCCGCAGGCTCGTGATACGTAGAGGGACTGAAGAAAGCTGAGGCTGCCACGACAACACCAAGAAGAAACATATGACAGGTAAACTGAGCTGTCAGCTGATCGCAATGAAACGGCGTACTTGGTGCTGAACACCAATATTAGACCACTAAAGTTAACCTGATTGACTTTAGTGCCACATTGGCTGCATCACTTGAAACTGCGGTCTATGACTGAAGCCTCTTTTACTGAGCGCATGGATGTTTTGAACGCACCACTGGCTGAGGACAGGCTCCCAGTGCGCATTTGTATTGGAAACATCAATTGCTCTCAAATGTATGCTTATTTATAAACGACTTGATTTAATACGTGATCCCACGTGACGAGGCGCAGTGTTTTCAATGGTAAACGTTAACTAAATTAACAGTATTGATGGTTTGGAGGGGAAACAAGTCAGCTTGGCTATAAAACGAATATGGCTATTTGCTGTGTGCATACCAAAGTGTTGTATTTAGTCTGTATGATTTCGAAGTCCTCATTGGAATGGGTGTGACTCCACTTCAGTGTGCTATTCTATCAACCGTCTTCTGCTGATCTATATGCAAAAGGCGTGGCGTTGTGGTGTTTAAGCAGGTTTACATCCTGCTTGCTATCTCAAACCTCTCCCATGAATGAAACCTCTCTTTTGTTGTGAAGGTCCACTGAGCAGTATACTCTCAATCATCCAACAAGGGCTCCAGCAAGCCCCTTCCACATACCTTGATGGACATTCTGATGCCCCCCGTCATAGCAGAAGCAATCACTTAACGATCAATATCTGCTCAGTAGGTATTGACCCCTTAAGTGACCTGGCATCATGATGACACAGTAGGGCAAAAACAGACAGTTTACTTGGAAAACATTTGACATGACAGCAAAACTGCTTTCAATCGTATTTTAATAATACAGCTTATACTAATAGTGCCATACTTCAATATTGGTGTGGTTTTAAATGTTGCTTAATGAACATTTAACACAGACTGTTATACTGTGTTAACGTTATGATGGTCTGCGTTAAAAAAAAAACATGCTTAAATACTTGTGCATATAACTTCAAGAATTCAGCGTGGCTCAGGAAAATCTTACAGAGAAAAATAGGAAAATCTTGGTGTATTAGTACAGTATTATTACTACCAGTATGCAGTGTATTGCCAAGTAAGTGCTATAACAACCCCCTATACGTTGTGCAGTACAGGACCATCCAATGTGTACTGTTCACAAGGCCTCCTTTAGGCAAGAGGCACACAGTTCTCCAAAACCCATGTCCCTCCTTGTCCTGTAGGTAGACTGGCTGAAGCTCCTGATATGTGGTCATTTTATGCTGTTCTATCTTGACTGGAGTTCGGGAGATTCAGAGCTCCATATGTTGTTCAAAATGTTAGCATTCTGAAAATGGTTGCAGTGAGTTATTCCGAGTTGGCGATTTACGGGTTTAATTCTTTTTTTTTCATCCAAGGTTAGATTGTGCATTAATTAAATAAATTACTTCTAAATTAGAAATGGGCGTTCAGTATGTGGTCTTTTTACCTGGCAAAGGGTCTAATCTGACTCCTTTGGCTGGTGGCAGGTGTTCATCTTGAACCTTGGATGACCTTTCAGGGTTTCAAATGTTAGAGCAAACATTGGTGTTGCTCATAACACTAATTATGGTTCTGATATTTTTATATACCAGGGCCCCGGACAGTGTCTTGACTTATCTTCACTAGTCTGCTATTCATGCCCTGATCGATAAAACGAGGAGTCATGATTAGTGTTATGAGTGACACTGGTGTTAGTCCTACAATGACACCTCGGTGAAAAGGGTATCCCAGCATTCTTAATGGTGGGGAAAGGTGGCTTCGACCTGCTATTAATATTGGCTGGCTCTTGTAAGTGTAACAGAGGAAGCAGGGAATGTTATGGCCAGTGTACAATAGAGAATAGTGAGACCCAATTCTTCTTCTCAGCCCATTCTGTTAAATATAGGCGACCACGACCCACTTCTGATCCAGATGCATTCTGCAGGGGGGTGTGTGTGTGTGTGTGTGTGTGTGTGTGTGTGTGTGTGTGTGTGTGTGTGTGTGTGTGTGTGTGTGTGTGTGTGTGTGTGTGTGTGTGTGTGTGTGTGTGTGTGTGTGTGTGTGTGTGTGTGTGCGCGCCTGCCTTTTTGTGTGTGTGTGCAATAGGGCAGGAGGCTGTAAGGTTTTTATGGTCTATACAAATATTTACTGTACTCATACCGCCATTAAGGGTGAACTAGGCAGGCCTCATGCATGAACCAAACCAAGATGTATTATCCTTTTTTCCGGTCATCATGGGGATGGGGTTTCACCGAAACACAAATTGAAGTGTTGAGTAATCGTACTGCATTGATTCGATTTGTAACGATACACGGCCCTCTTCAAATGTCCAAGGAACCAAATCAAAGACGTAAGCAGAAGAGGTCAGCCCAGGTAACAAGCTAATGCTTCTCCTATACATAGAACTACAATAAGCACCATGGCTTGCTTCCTGAACAGCAGGACGTAAATTTGAGTCTTATCAGGTTGGAGGAAAAGTACAACGTGCATCGCTTTGGTATTGTGATATTGTTCACAGACAAAAAGAAAAAGCACTTTAACTGTTGTTTTGACGTAGATGTCTTTCTTTCCAAGTCCATTTCCTTCATGCAAAGTGCTTTTCCTATGCAGGACAATTGTGCTTGACTGAATAAAAACCTATGCCATGGGCTTAACCGTGCATTTCAAATCATTTACTGAATCATTTACTATTCAGCAGACATTTTTATCTGAAGCGACTGACTTACAAGGTGGTCAGATACAGGTCATGAAGGAGCAGGTTGGGGTAACAACATCTTCCTCAGGGGTGCCTTGTTGATGCTCAACACCAGAATCTTTGGCTGGGAGTCAAACACCATCACCACGAGACTGTCCTCTAAATGGATGGTTTGATGTTCTTTTGTGTTCTTCTTTCACACTTATCTGAACAATGTGTTTTGTTGTACTTGTAGATTCAGGTCATCACTATCTGATGAGGCAGTGAGGCGAGGTGCTTGCTGCTGAGAGACACTCGGGGCTCTCGGGGAGGGGAGAGAGAGACGGAGACGGAGAGATGGGAGCCAACATCAGCCAGGTCAGTGACCTGTCTGAGAACCCCAGCCTCAGGACTCTGGTGGCCACCGAGTCCGTGTCGCAGAACGAGCCCTTCTGGAACCAGCTCATCTCCTTCACCTTCATCAGTCCCGCAAACAGGTAAACACCTCAGGGCTATTCTTTTGAAAATCCAATCCAAATAAAAACTGTTGGAGTAACAACATTTATATGGACAATTTTCTTTGCGATGACGAAAAAGGGGTAGAGATGGTAACTTTGGCACAGTTTGATCAACTATTTTCTTTGGAACTTTTAGTTTGCAATAACTGTCCAAATGCAGAATTGGATGGCAAAATAGTTGTGGATAAATCGTGTTGCGTGTTGGTTGGAACACATCCACGCTACAAATGGATATTGTAACATTTCTTTAAACATTGTTCTCACTACTTCTACTGGGTGTGAGCTGTCTCCAGTATAATTTACAGTAACCTGAGTGGATATGTTAAATATTAAATTTTAACAATCCAACTAACCATTAGAATCGGCTCTTCTTACTCCCGTTTACTGTGTAGCCATCCATGTGTGTTATTTCACATCATGGTCGCAACACTCACCTGATCGGCACATGATCCGACAGACTTTTATGTTGTATAGTTTGTCAAGTGGGAATGGTTGAACAAGTTCACTGAAGCTGTTCAATGATTGACATGCTATGCTGTATTAGAGGATGTCTCCTGGGGCTGCTGGGAATGTAAGCGCATGAAGATCTCTCTCTCTCTCTCTCTCTCTCTCTCTCTCTCTCTCTCTCTCTCTCTCTCTCTCTCTCTCTCTCTCTCTCTCTCTCTCTCTCTCTCTCTCTCTCTCTCTCTCTCTCTCTCTCTCTCTCTCTCTCTCTCTCTCTCTCTCTCTCTCTCTCTCTCTCTCTCTCTCTCTCTCTCTCTCTCTCTCTCTCTCACAGTGGAGACTCAAAGATACTAGAAGAGGCAGTCATACCCCTGGCAAAGACCCTCAGTACGTGAATTTGTATTTAATTGTTTTCCTTATTTGGTCACTTCTGTAGAGTATTATGCATCAGTAAGTACATTTTTTAAAGGTTTTGTTTTTATATGTTATAGTTTTAGTTGTAAGTATTGCATTTAGTAGGGCTTATAACACACAATGATACTATTCAATAACGCACAGAACTTAATATAATTGACCAGTGTATTTCATTTGAAGGTGTATTTGTGCTGCTATTACAACCAGCCAGCTTTGGTTGTGACTCTGTGAAACTGACCCCTGTTCTGTTTCTTTTTCTTCCAGTTGTAAATAACCCCAGGACGGGGAACTTTGGCACGTTAATAAAAGTTTTCCTCAGTAGAACCAAAGAGTTGAAGATCTCCACAGAATGCCAAGAGTGAGTATTGAATATACAGTGATAAGTGGCGTGACTCCTTACTTTGTCTGGTTCTCACACAGTTCAGGAGTGACATGCGTACATTTGTAATATATCTGGCCATAATTGCTTATTCCAAAACGGTTTGGGACCTTCAAGCAGATTGAGGTTTAAGTTCTGTCCAAAGAGTTTCACAATACTGCAAGTGCATCCATTCTCAGCATGTCCGGGCTACACAGGACTCGTTGTGTCAAACATGATCATAGACATGTTCTCTACCGCCTCATTAGGAGGTGAAGACAGTTATAAATGATCAACAATATCAATGATCTCAAACCATGGATTAGAAACTGCCCTTCGTAGTTTAGCGCCCCCTGTTTGTTGTTTGGGTAATTAACAGGCTAGTGAAGTTGAATTGAATAATTTAAACAGGGAACATTAATCAGCCTCTTTGAAGATAAATGTGTTGTATTGTTGTTAAGCACAAATGTGCACAGTGATCATTACTGTTGTATTGAAACAGTGTTCTGACTTTAATGACCATTTCTTCATATATTCTGTAGCGTTAATGTGTTATTTTAATATAATATTTGCGTCTATTTTGATCAAGCGGTGCTCAAAAATGTCTAGCTTCAAACTGAAATTAGAATGGTCCCCTCATTTAGAATTTATATTATATAACTGCGCACAAAAAAAGTGTGAAATGAATGTGTCTCTGTGTTTGTTTGTGGTTTTCCTCTGCAGTCAGTTGTTCATTTGGCAGGCCCACAATGCACTGTTCATGATCCGCTGTCTGCTCAAAGTGTTCATCCGAGAGATGAGTGAGGAGGAACTGCACCAGCAGTTCTCCTACCAGGAGAGGGCGACAAACTCCACAGGAGGTAAGCGCTGTCAAAGCCCATGCGAAAGTGGTCGAAATAATCCGAAAATGATTTATATCATTATCGATGCCATACAAATGTACTTGCTTTCATTGTTTATATATATATTTTTGATTAAATGCTTTAAATTGAGGTCCACTGTATAGTTTATTTCATGTCAAATGTGCATACCAAGATTATGCTAATTCCTGGATAGAACATAATTGATTCAACATAAATTGATTAATTGATTTAACAACTCTCTCAATTGAAACAATGTTAAAATAGTTAATAATTATTATTAATATCCTCCAATACCACTGTGAGATGATGCATCCATCACACTCAAATAGGAAATGACTGTGGTGTCATTGTCTTCATACATCCTGTAGATGAATAGCAGAATAGATCAATGCTATGATTATTCATAGCATTGATCGATTGAAATAGGACTCTATGAAGGATCATTCGTAAAAAAAAATAAGGATGGCCATGGCCATTTGTTCCAGCCCTATTAAGAGACAGTGAGAAATGATGGTGGGTCTAGCTAACATGAGTCCTGGATTTGACTAATGATGAACAATATTCTTCTCTGTACCCCCCCCCACATCTCCTCTTCTTCTTCTTCTTCTTCTTCTTCTTCTTCTTCTTCTTCTTCTTCTTTCTTCTTTCTTCTTCTTCTTCTCTTCCTCTCTTCTTCTTCTCTCTTCCTCCTCCTCTTCTCCTCTCTTCTTCTTCTTCTTCTCTTCCTCCTCCTCCTCCTCCTCCTCCGTAGAAGGTGGCGGTGAAGACCTACTTGAGGAGCTGATGTCCAACCTAGTGCACCTCATCGTTGAAGTTCCCCTGCTGTGAGTGTGCTCCTCACCTCTCCTTCCTCCTCTCCTCTTCTCTCCTCTCCTTCCTCCTCTCCACCCCTCCCCTCTCGGTCTCCTCTTCTTTCTTTGGTCTCTCTAGCTCTCCCCTCCTCCCCTGTTCCCCCTCTCCTTTCCTTGTCTTCCTCCACCTCTCTCCTTCCTCCACTCCTTTCTGTGTCTCTCCTCTTCCTCTCTTCTCTCCTTCCTCCCAAGCTTTTCAGTTTCTGGTCTCATCTCAACTCCTCTCCTCTCCTCCTCTCCTCTCCTCTCCTCTCCTCTCCTCTCCTCTCCTCTCCTCTCCTCTCCTCTCCTCACCTCATCTCTTCCCCTCTCGTATATTTCTCCTCACCTGGCCACTCCTCTGCTCTCCATCTCTAGTGTTCTCATGTAGGTCCTCAGGGCCGTGTGTGTGTGTGTGTGTGTGTGTGTGTGTGTGTGTGTGTGTGTGTGTGTGTGTGTGTGTGTGTGTGTGTGTGTGTGTGTGTGTGTGTGTGTGTGTGTGTGTGTGTGTGTGTGTGTGTGTGTGTGTGTGTGTTTATCTTGAGGCCTGCTTGGCGTGAGTGTTTTGGTTCAGAGTGCTCAGAAAAAGGGCTTGTTTTTTGTCTGAGTGCATGCACTGCACGCGCGCGTGTGTGTGTGTGTGTGTGTTGGTGTATGTGTGTGCACTTGACTATAGTACCACTGTGGCTAGCCAGGCAATCAATGAAAGACAGAGAGCAGACAGAAGGGGAGAGGGAGAGGGAGAAAACCAAGGGGTGGGTGCAGACAAGGGGTGTGTGTGTGTGTGTGTGTGTGTGTGTGTGTGTGTGTGTGTGTGTGTGTGTGTGTGTGTGTGTGTGTGTGTGTGTGTGTGTGTGTGTGTGTGTGTGTGTGTGTGTGTGCGTGTGTATAAATAGATGAAGCTCATCTACATCTCTCAGTGCCAGGGCTCCTCACAGACCACTGGTGGGCTGTTGCACCCTGAGCACAGGCCAAGCACCGAGATAAAACAAAAGGATGTTAAACTGTTTCCATAAAAACATCTTCATCTTCTCTCCCTTTTGTCTAACACCCACCCTCATTTGTCCTCCTCCTCCTCGCCCTTGTCGTTCTCAATGTTCCCTGCTGCTTTCCTGTCACAGTGCTGTGCTTGTCTCTCTCTCTCTCTCTGTCTGCCAGTGTGTACGGAAAGTGTTTTTCTCTCTTGTCTGTTTATTTTCTGTTCCTTTCTGTTTCTCTCTCTGTCTCCGTCTCTCGCTCCAACTCTCTCTCCTACACACACACACACACACGCACACGCACACGCACACGCACACACACGCACACGCACACACACTTGATCTCTCTCTGGTCCCACTCCTCCTCTAGCACTCTTATCTCTGGTATCAGACCCCGGCTGTTATCTAAGTGCAGACAACACCAGACAGTCTTTGTTGATGGGAAATCTGGGATTAGCCGGTTTTTTTTGGAGTACCATATATTGTTGTCAAGGGTTACCACTCTGTGTAGTTGCAGAAGGTTTGAGCGAATAGAGAGCCTATATTCCTCACTACCCCGCCACACGTCTTTCATCGCTGTCTAAATCCCCATCGATTCATCAACGTAACGTGAAATGTACATTTCAGAAGAAACCATTGACCGAAACGTTTTGAAAGAGGTAACGATATAAAATCTTCAACAATCCCTTCGTAACAACCTACTACATGTGGCATTTGATCAACCTAATGTCGAGGATTTCCGTTTCGTTCTCTTTGGCGACACCTTTGGCCACAAGTGGTCATTTTCCCCCAGAGATACAAACTGTCACCAACGAAACCCAGTTTGTTGAATTCATAATACTGCAAATGGCTTTCAACACTGGGCCAGAGGCTCAATCCCCCAAATTCAATCATTTTGTTCCTTCAGTTTATTCCGTATATGTAGTCAGAACTGTCTATTTATTTCTGTACACACTGCCTTTATTTTAAAACAAATGTTTTGGCTTGGTCTTACCTTCGGCGCATAGTCTTACCTTTGGCGTAGATATGGATATAAAATTTGAAGGGAAAGAGATTCCCACTTTAACTAAGGTCATTCTGCGCTGTGGTTTTGTGTGTTTGTGTGTGTGTGTGTAGGGACATCACCTACAGCATCCTGTTTGAGGCAGTGACCACGCTGCTAGTGCTTTTCTCCTACCAGCTCTTCCAGAAGGACATCCTACGGGATGGTATCATCTACCAGCACATCATGAAGGGCCGATGGTGGGACACACGCACGCACACACACACACACACACAGACACAGACACACACACACACACACACACACAGACGGACACAGACGGACACAGGGACAGACACACGGACACAGGGACACACACACGGACACAGGGACACACACACGGACACAGGGACACACACACGGACACAGGGACACACACACGGACACAGGGACACACACACGGACACAGGGACACACACACGGACACAGGGACACACACACGGACACAGGGACACACACACGGACACAGGGACACACACACGGACACAGGGACACACACACGGGCACAGGGACACACACACGGACACAGGGACACACACACGGACACAGGGACACAGACACAGGGCTAACACCCAAAACAGCACACACACACGCACGCAGACAAAACAGTCGCACACACACACACACACACAGACACACACACACACACACACACACACACACACACACACACACACACACACACACACACACACACACACACACACACACACACACACACACACACACACACACACACACACACAGATGGTTCCGTGTCTCTTAACAGTACTGTGTCCTCTCTCTAGTCTGTCCCTGACCAGCCGGCTGGTGAAGACGCTGCTCTACAACTTCATCAGGCAGGAGAAGTGTCCGCCGCCCGCCACGCACATCTTCCAGCCCCACGGGGAGGAGGGAGGCATGCTCTACGGCCTGGTGTCGGGGGTGGCAAGTAGGGAGACACGCGCACACACTGACGCATGCATGCGCATGGACAGTTGCACGCACGCACATACATACACACATGCACATTCACTCAGACACATGTGTGCACATACACACACACACACACTCGGATACACCCCAGGCCTTCAAAGACATTGTCCAATGTGTACATAACGCTAATCTTCAATAAGCCGTCTCTCATCAGCTATTGAGATTAGGAAGCAAAATATGGGGAATGTTGAACGTGAAGCTGAATTAAACATCGCGGTCTGCCACTGTCTGAAGCCAACCAAATACATTTAATGTCTCTTAAACGTATGAATCAAATCGAACAATAGTCAACAATCGTCAACAATTAATAACAATGGTAATAAACTGCACAGAGCAGAGCCCTCAACAAATCTCTGCTTGATTCTTTGAATCAACACGTGACTTATAGTTATGATGACGACTGATAAATAAAAGGATTCATCTTCCAAATGCAAGACACAGCTTGAGATTAAGCTAGTGGCTGTATGCCTTTTTTAATTGGCTCTGAAATAGAGGCGCAGGGGTCCAATGGGTGTTGCCTAGGAGCCTCGGTAGTGGCCCTCTGGCACCATGCACTGGTGGGTGCACCGACACAGACGTGCGCTCACACACACGCACGCAAGGTGGTTATGAATTCATGGTTCTTTATTTTCTTTTGTTGTTTTTGTTGTCTTTCTAACTGTGATACCAATGAATGAATGGCCGTAACGAATGTCAAGGAGTTGGTGCTTCAGAGTCCTCGGCACTGACTCTGGTGTGGATCGCAAGGGCTCATGTTCCAGTTAAATGTGAAAAGAAATCCTATTTAAAGTGTTAATACTAAAGAACTATAAAGCCCACCGCTCCATGTAGTGTTCCACGTGGGAACACATTATTCACAAACGATAGCTATTTCTGACCCATGAATCACATTTCTCTCCATATGTTTTTGCGGATTGTGGTTTTGCTTATGTGAAAACATGTTCTGTTCATGTGTTTCTTTAATGAAGTCGTACAACGTCAAAGGGATACTTACGCGCTTCAACAAGCACTGTTTATTCAGCATGATTTTAAAATCGTGTCATTTTTAAACGCAGCGGCATCAAAGCTTGTTTGCGTAACGCAAACGCACGCACTGGCCGTGTGCTGCATACCTACAGACACGGCTGCATAACATACCCCCGCCGCGGAACAAACACATTGTTCAACGGGATGTATTAATATCCTTCTGCGCCGGGATTAGCGCTTCAACACCGGATTGAACACGAGTCAATCGCTGCTGCTGTGCGGTTGGGACGTGTGAGCCGGCGGTGGATTTAAGTGAACACATCTGCTGCCTCAATCGCCCTCGCTCTCGCTCTCGCTCTCTCATCCACCGGAGCAAAGACAACAAACACACACTCATCTGGCGATCAAGACATGATCCTCGTGCCAGCTAAACTAATCCCAGTAGGGGGCTGGGGGGGGTGAGAAGGGCGCGGCATGGGAAGGTCGTGTGTGTGTGTGTGTGTGTGTGTGTGTGTGTGTGTGTGTGTGTGTGTGTGTGTGTGTGTGTGTGTGTGTGTGTGTGTGTGTGTGTGTGTGTGTGTGTGTGTGTGTGTGTGTGTGTGTGTGTGTGCGCGTGCGTGTGTCCACGTCTGTTTGCGTCCGCGTGTAACAATAGTTTGTTTGTTGTTATTTTGAGCGTGAGAACGGGTCGACTCCCACGGGGTCGACCCTGACATGGGTGACCTTTCCGTGGGTGGCAGTTGCCGTGTCGGTGAGCCGGTGTGCGTGCACCCATCTCTGGAACCCAGCCTGTCTGTCTGTCTGCCTGCCTGCTGGGCTGGCTGGCTGATGGTCTGTCTGTCTGTCAGCATGTCTTGGCTCTCTTTCTGTCTCTCTGCCAAGTCAGTCAGTCAGGCAGTCAGTCAGTCAGCCTCTCTCTCTGTGTTTGTCCGTCAGTTTCTCTGCCGGCCTGTCTGTCTTTCTTTGTCTGTGTCTGCCTGTCTGTCCCTCTGTCGGTCTGTCTGTCTGTCTGTCTGTGATGGTGACAGTGAGTTATGGTGTGCTGTCCTGCTATGTAAATCCCAGAGAGCCTGCCTGTCTGCAGCCTCCTCTTTCTCTCACGCACACACGCTCGTGCACGTGCACGTGCATACACAATTATATACATATATAATTTAATACATTTCCTCCCATGATTATGTGCGTGCATGGCTCTGCAGTTTCACTCCATGGGTATGACATCACAGCCCGGTGGGAACAAACCCCCCCCCCCCCCCCCCCAGCAGCAGCACGGTGGGACAGACGACCCTCCCCAGTGACAGACACTAGGCTGCCGCCACTACGTGCTACGTAGCTGCCGCTGCTCGCTCCCCCCCCATAGAGCTGTCACCACTCAGCGCCCCCTCAGCCGTGCGTGCATGTGGCGCGTGTGTGTGTGTGTGTGTGTGTGTGTGTGTGTGTGTGTGTGTGTGTGTGTGTGTGTGTGTGTGTGTGTGTGTGTGTGTGTGTGTGTGTGTGTGTGTGTGTGTGTGTGTGTGTGTGTGTGTGTGTGTGCATGGTTCTCACAGACGGACCGGCTCTCGCCTGGAACCCAACACTCGCCAGATGACAAAGCAGAGCGGCTCTCCCGTTTCCGTTCTGTGTTTGAGCGTCTGGTGGGTAGGGTGCCTCTCTCGCTCTCTCTCTCGCTCCCTCTCTCTGTCTCCTTTACACAAATTACCGTCTGAGGCCCAGAGAGTGTCTGCAGAGGGGATTATCACCCAGACACTCATCTCTCGTTCTCTCGTTCTCTCGCTCTCTCTCTCTCGTTCTCTCTCTCTCTCGTTCTCGTTCTCTGGTCTAATTTTTAATGAGGGGAATATGTGGCGTGATTGTATACGCCGTTGGGTTTGTTGACTATAACGACTGACACAAATACATGCAGTATTAGGAAAGCATTCTGTCCCCACTGGGGACAGGATGAAGGCTTTTTTAAAACCTGTGTTTCGCATTAGGGGAGGAACAGTGGGACTATCACTGACCATACGTTGCTTCTGGAACAGTCCAGGCAGACTATTAGTAATGCTCATGGCTGCGTGACTAATGGGCCCGCGTTGGCTCCGAGCGCTGAGTCATCCATGAAGAAAATCCATGGGAAATAGTTTTCCGTGTTTTCGGATTCGGAAGAACTTGAAGCCTGCGGTGAATGCGGGACCTAATTACATTTGAAAACAAACTTATGGTTCAAAATGCAAGATAATTAGGACAAGCCGCCAATGTTTGTACTATGTGAGGGCTGGTGTGCACATTTCTTTGTTGGGTTAATTAGCGCCTGTGTCATTAAGTCGAGTAATAATAGAAGAGTGGAGAATTAATTGAATGTTTCTTCTTTGCTGCTACAAAACATTAGAGGAGATCACTGATTTGGTTTTCAGGAACAACAGCAGGGGACCGATGTGTGAGCCCTGAGGAACACCGGGGCTTTAAGTTCATCCTTAACATACGTTCCCTGATAAAAGTCAAGTTGGATACAAACCGGGTGACCTAGGATTTTAAACGATAAGCCCAGAAAGAATACAGTGGATCAATTGTTTAACAAAAAAGTCTTGAAGAATCTCTTCTATTTGGCCTTATTGCCTTATTTCCGCCATATTCCAAAATATTTTTGGATCTTTATTTTAAAGAATTGTATTGTATTGGTGGACAGCTAATCACTACTAATGATGGTGAACAAATGATCATTGAATGAGTAATGAACAGGTCTGGATAACTCTTTGGTTAGATACACACACATTTGTATATACTGTATGTAGTGTCAAATAATTGGCATGATCTTGTACGAATTTCGGTGAATCCGGTGCTCTTGAACGCCCGATCACATTGTGAAACCCATCCCAACAGGGCTGCCATGCCGACCAGTTATCTGCATGCTCACACACAGGACCGCCAGAAGGGACAGAACTTGAGAAAAAGCCATTGACCCCCAAACAAGACCCCTTGTTCCCGAGCCCGCCGTCTTCATGCCAGCGTCTGAACCCGCAGCCCCGCCTTTCTTTCCCCTCCTCTCTTCCCCACACTTTGCGCCCTTCTCCCTCTCTACCGGTCCTCATTTTTCCACTGGGCAGTTGGCCAGGGCCAGATCAGGGGGGGAGTGTACTGTAGCATTATAGGGTACATTCTGTAGGCAGACTGGCAGGCAAGGGGAAACCAAGCCAGATGGATAACCAAGAGCGCCCACTGAGGGAAATAAGGTGTGTGTGTGTGTGTGTGTGTGTGTGTGTGTGTGTGTGTGTGTGTGTGTGTGTGTGTGTGTGTGTGTGTGTGTGTGTGTGTGTGTGTGTGTGTGTGTGTGTGTGTGTGTGTGTGTGTGTGTGTGTGTGAGAGAGAGTGTAAGTGCGCATACATGCACGTTGGACAAGGCTTCCTGGCACTATTGGTCTAGCCGCCGTGGTGCCAGTGATTAGATGAGTGGAGGCCAGTCACAGCTTCTTCCTCCACATCCCTCTCGCTCTTTCTCTCACCATTCGTCCATTATTCTTATCCCGCTCCGTTGTTCTCGCTCTTTTCAGCTGTTTTTTAAGTGGGGTTGTCTTTGAGGGGGAAAGAAGAACAGTACCTTTGAACAGTACTTAAGGAATTTTACCGGTCACGGCATTGCATGTAACATAAGGTTGGATAGACCGCGTCGAAAAGGCTCGAAAACATGCCTTTTGTATATTGTTTGTGACATATTACATAGGCATATTGTTTGTGAGAATAAATGTTGAGTAATTAACGGTCTCACATCATTATCATTGTCTCATCTCCCATTTTATCGTGGTGTGAAAACGATTGCCTAAAGGGAACATGCTCAAAAACACTTTTTGCCAACTGCTGAATGGCAGATATGGAGGAAACGTTCTATGAACTCATAGTCAGACACCCCCAACCTCGCTGTCCTATAATAAAGTCTCCGGCGGTCTCCATCTGATCCTGCTGCGCAACAGGACACCAAAACACTTTACGTTGTGCAGTGGAAGTCAAGCCGGAAATATTCTGCGGTTCCTAGTCCCGCCTCTAGATGGCGACACGCACCTTATTTCACTTGGATTCAAAAGCAGGCCTCACTTCTTTTATCAGTGTTGTGGCGTCTGGCTTATTTATGTTTTAGTAGGTTTTCATGGCTATAAAATGTTGGGTTTAGAAAAAAGACAATCGCTAATCCTTTTTTCAAATGAAATTGTTTCCTCAATCCCGAACTGAATCACCAATCATTATTGCCTGGAAGGATATGTAGAGGATATGTAGAGGAAAGGTTTAAATTAGAAACGTTGAATTACCTTGGTTGACAGTAATAAACAAATAAATCCCTCTGATTATCCGCACTGTGCCACCGTTGTAAATCATATTCAAGTACACGGCAGTAAATTAAAATTGTGCGTGTGTGTGTGCTCACTAGAACATGCACGTGTCTCTCCCTCCACACTGTGTGTGTGTGTGTGTGTGTGTGTGTGTGTGTGTGTGTGTGTGTGTGTGTGTGTGTGTGTGTGTGTGTGTGTGTGTGTGTGTGTGTGTGTGTGTGTGTGTGTGTGTGTGTGTACATGCTCACTAAACCATGCGCGTGCCCCTCTCCACACACAGGCGGTCTCTGGAGCGTTTTTACGTTGGGCGGTTCTGGAGCTAAGGCTGGGGTGGACCAGGAGCCCAACCCTCTGCCCTTGTCCAATCAGAGTCTTCTCCTACTGCTGGTTCTGGCCAATCTGACGGACGGCCCCGATTGGCCCAACCCCTATCGCCAGGCAGTCACCTGCTTCAGAAACACCCAAGGTAACCTCAGGCTGCCAGGACAAGACCTCCACTATGTGCTCTTATGTCTCCGTGTATGTACTTTTTATATGCTACTTGAACAGTCCCCCAACTGTACTATTGATACTTAATAACAGTCATACATAATTGGAAGGATATTCCAATCCATAACGTCCAGTATATTTGTAGGCATCAAGATGTCCTAACCCCTTACCCCCTTGTGTTCCCATTTTAGTTCAGGATGGGTGCATCTCCTAAATATCTTGATCTTGGTCAATAATACTTAATGTAGCAACTTCCCTCTTCCTGTATCCCTTCTCACATCCTGTAACACCCTGTTGTCCTGCAACACTTCTTACCTCATGTCACAACCTTCTACCTATTGTCACACCCCGGTTTAACAACTTCTTACTTTTAATTACGACTTCCTGTACCACTCCCTGCTTCCTGTGCCCCTCCCTGCGTGCCCCGCCCCTCAGACACCTCGTCCCTGCCGGCGGACCAGCCCCACAGCTTCCAGATCAACTTCAACAGCCTGTACACGGCGCTGTGCGAGCAGCAGCGCTCGGACCAGGCCACGCTGCTGCTGTACACGCTGCTGCACCAGAACGCCAACATGCGCACCTACATGCTCTCCAGGACCGACATGGACAACCTGGTGGGTGCTGCTGTCCCCGGTGGTGGGGCGGTGTTGTCCCCGGTGGTGGGCGGTGTTGTCATCGGTGGTGGGTGGTGCTGTCCCCGGTGGTGGGCGGTGCTGTCCCCGGTGGTGGGCGGTGTTGTCATCGGTGGTGGGCGGTGCTGTCCCCGGTGGTGGGCGGTGCTGTCACCGGTGGGGGGTCGTGCTGTCCCCGGTGGTGGGTGGTGTTGTCCCCGGTGGTGGGTGGTGTTGTCACCGGTCGGGGAGTCATGTTGTCACCGGTGGGGGGTCGTGTTGTCACCGGTGGTGGGCGGTGTTGTCCCCGGTGGTGGGCGGTGTGGTCACCGGTGGTGGGTGGTGTTGTCACCGGTGGTGGGCGGTGTGGTCACCGGTGGTGGGTGGTGTTGTCCCCGGTGGTGGGTGGTGTTGTCACCGGTGGTGGGTGGTGTGGTCACCGGTGGTGGGCGGTGTTGTCCCCGGTGGTGGGCGGTGCTGTCCCCGGTGGTGGGCGGTGCTGTCCCCGGTGGTGGGCGGTGTTGTCACCGGTGGTGGGTGGTGTTGTCACCGGTGGTGGGCGGTGTGGTCACCAATAGACCTCTGAAGAACAAGTCTCACCTCGGAGGCTCTTGGTTCCATGTTGAAATGTCTCTGGACAATAAGGGGGGGGTTTTAAATGATCGTACGTGACAAACTCTGTAGGTGGTGAAGACGTAAAAGCTGCCCAGGTCTTGAACTAAAGACTCCTTCCATCTAGATTCCACTTCGGTCTTGGATCGTCGGGGCCGTTAAAGTAGTTAACTTTTATTAATGCTAACCGGGAGCTAGTTCTGATCCGCGCAGACTTAATACGTCATACTTATTAGGGCGGCGGGAGTTGCTCTCAACCATTCACAACCATAACGTGATTGTCCTTTTTCGCGTGAATGGACGAGCAGCGTGGGTGCCACCTCCTCCGTAGTCGTGCTCTGGTGCCATTTCGGTGAAGACAAACGTTGAAACATTGCCGTTGCTACGCAACCTTGACTGGGAGAGTCGTGACGTCCTAAGTCGGCGCAGACCTGCGTCAGCTTTTACGTCTTCGCCACCTACAGAGTTTGTCACGTACCATCATTCAAAACCCCCCCCCCATGTTATTTTCCATAGACATTTTAAACATGGAACCAAGAGCCTCCGAGGCGGGACTTATTCTTCAGAGGTCTATGACGGGCGTTGTAGTCACCGGCGGCGTGTGGGGTGGGGGCGATACCGTCACTGATAGTGGGCGGGGCCGTCCCTGGTGGTGGGGGGCCGCCATCGCCGTCCTCGTCCAAAAAACGTATTTTGTTTACCGAGGACTATCCCGAGCTGAGATTGGATGTTACAGGATGTACGTCGACGGCGGACATCCTCGGGGGACAATCTTAACTCGTGATGCGCCGAGATAAGGAGGTCTTTCTTTGCTCACACCGGGGATTTCCCAGGCTTGTAAAACCCTTCCTGGAGCCAGTATGACTGTCTCCGATACGCTGAAGCGCTGCCAGGCGCTCGGGTCTGTCGTGATGCAACACGTGCGTCATGGCAGGGTTAGGGGCGACGTCAATGGCTGCTCGCCTGTATCTCGTCGGCAGTGCGCACGTATGCACCCACCCACGCATGCTTTGGGGGGGGTCCGTCCTTATCTCGTGTCCCCTCCCCCCCCCCACCAGGTGATGCCCATCCTGGAGATCCTGTACCACGTGGAGGAGAGGAACTCCCACCACGTCTACATGGCCCTCATCGTCCTCCTCATCCTGACCGAGGACGACGCCTTCAACCGCTCCGTACACGAAGTGGTGGGTGGTGGGGGAGTGCTGGTCGACAAGGGCTTATGACTTCACAATGCATCATGGGATTTCTTGGGAAAAAAAGCATGTAATGCTTCATATGCGTGTCAACTGCATCATTAACGTGTGTTACTCTCTCGCTCTCGCTCTCGCTCACCCTCTCCCTCTCCCTCCCTCCCCCCTCCTGCAGGTGTTGAAGAACATCTCGTGGTACACCGAGCGGACGTTGACGGAGATCTCTCTGGGCAGCCTGCTCATCCTGGTGGTCATCCGCACCATCCAGTTCAACATGACCCGCACCAGGGTAGGAACTCCTAGCGCCATCACCCAGCTTTTAGAGGCCATGGAAACCGTAGAGGCCCTGCCTCCAGTGAGGGGAATACCAGTTTCAAAACATAAGAATGTGTATCCACTACACAACGTGTAGTTGTTTTGTGGGCTACAAAGGAGAGCAATGAGACTTCGCCCATTAAAACGACTTTAAGGAATAGAAGGACATCGACTGAGATGACTTGAGATTGTGATGGATAAGATAAAAAGCCACTTCGTTTTCTGATGCTGGAGGCACACCTTGATAACCCTTGATAATGGAATTTAAAAGTAAATTACATTTCAGGTGGTCCGTCACAGCAAGCCGCTCTTTTTGGTAAGGGTCATCATATGGAAGGATAGAGGTCTGTTATCAAGCATGAAGAACCTCTCAAAACCAACATCCAAAATCCTAGGGACACCACATTAAATAAGTATGTATCAGGAGTAAGGAACACATTGATAGGGGTCCGGGGTTTGGTTCCCAACGTCCCCGGTCTACCTGTAGGCATCCTTGAGAAAATCAGACGCATCAGAATTGACACAAAGCCTCTTTGGATGGAGAAGCCTTCCGCTGAACGATGGACTCAGTCGTAACGTGAAATAACAACAGTCTCGACTCACTCTGTGTTGGCTCTGACCTTTTTGTGACCCCCCCCCCCGCAGGACAAATACCTGCACACCAACTGTCTGGCGGCGTTGGCCAACATGTCGGCCCAGTTCCGATGCCTGCACCAGTACGCGGCTCAGCGCATCATCAGGTAGACCCCCGTGCTGTAGTGTGCTGGGTGCATGGACATGGATCCAGCCCCCCCCATTCCTGTAGGAGGGGTGCAGGGTAGTCCAATGGTTGGATCGGTAACCCGTAGGGGTGGAGGAAACATGAACAAATGTGTGTGTCGGCTGTTTTACTACCAGCCGAAATGTTGTGAGTTGAAAACCCTCAATGTGCACCTGCTACCTCTAGGCCCCCCATGAGCATGAGTCCGTGCTCGGTGATGAAGTCTGTCTCACAGGACTTTTAGAGACAAAGTGTCAACTACAAATGATTCGACAGTTTAGCGCAAGGCAAGGCAAATTTATTTGTGTAGCGCTTTTTAAACACGTAGGCTTTTCAATGTGCCTCACGCAAAAACAGCACAGAGAGGGGAGGGCTGGCACAATGGACAACATTTGGCCTATTTCTCCCTGCTGACTCATCTTACCCTGTGAAAAGGGGTATTGCTGAAGTCTCCAGTTAATTATAAGAAAAGATGCAGAGCCAAATTTTATCCGAAAAAGGAGTGAGATGGGGAATCCTGTGGTTAAAACACTGCTGTTAGCCCGCGACTCCAGATCATTGATCGTCTTCCCAATCATCTTGGCAAACGACGTAATTAGCGATGCAGGAAACGCGATCGTCTTGGGCTATTGTGCTCGTAAACGACAGGGAAGCGGTTGGGACTGGAAGACAAACAGTGCTGTGACGCTGTGTGGCGGGCTGAGCGACGCTGTGTGAGTCATGATCCCTGCTTAATAAATATAATGTGTGCAGACACACAGTCTGTCCCCTCGCTACCTGTCGATCGCGTCAGGTCAGTCGAGGCCTCACCACTTTTCCACTGGAAGACTTCCTTTCTTAAAGACACACACATTCGCAGACACACATACATGTACACACACACACACACACACACACACACACACACATGCAAGGAATGTGTGCATGCACATACATACACTCGCACATAGAAATATATACTCATGCGTGCACAAACATGCACATTTACCTACCCACACAGACGCACATGTCTTTTGATGTGTGTCAGCCCCTCCTCAAAGAAGATTTTCTGTTTTGATAACAGAGAAAAGTGTGTGTGGTCTTGTGTCCATCCATCTACATCTCTCTGCCTGTGTGTGTGTGTGTGTGTGTGTGTGTGTGTGTGTGTGTGTGTGTGTGTGTGTGTGTGTGTGTGTGTGTGTGTGTGTGTGTGTGTGTGTGTGTGTGTGTGTGTGTGTGTGTGTGTGTGTGTGTGTGTGTGTGTGTCCCTCCCTCCCTCCCTCCCTCCCTTCCCTCCCTCCCTCCCTCTCCCTCTCCAACATCGTTTATTGTAAGACCGGGCCAAAATGTTGACAGAGACCGTGATGTGCACGTCATTTCCAACTATTCAAACATCATATTATTAGGATTTGATCCAGTAAATAGCACCCACCTGGAAGGGATATTGTGTTTTAATCCTGCATGATTTTAATTTCCATAATGGGAGTACTTAGGAACGCATTAACTGTGTTATCGATATTATGTGGGTGGATTGTTATGTTTACCCAACGCATGAAGGCACACGTGCACGCACACACTCAAACACACAAAGTGTGATTCAGAGGAAATGAGCTGCCACGGTGAAAAGACTACATTTCCCATGTTGTTGTTAAGTAATGCTGTTCTTTATCAAGTCCTTCATCGAAGACTACAGTCTTCGATGAAGGACTTGATAAAGAACAGCATTACTTAGCAGTATCGTTGCATGCATACTGGGAATATCGGGGATCAAGCCCAGTATCTTCTTGCTGGGAGTTAGAATTCCCTGGGCCCGATGCGGCCCTCCCGCACACAGCATAACGACAACAACGCGCGTTTTTGTTTGCTGTTCTATTTTGGTGTTTTCTGAGGGCGATCCACACATTTGTTCATGTTTCCCCCACCCTGGCTGCAGATTCAAATCAAGAAAATCTCAAAAATTGTGTTTTCTGGTTCAGAATAAAAAGCTGTGTGTTCTGCCAAATAGAGGGAGGAGTGGGATGTCTGTCTGTCAGCATGTAAGCCTTTAAGAACCCCGCATCGGGGATCAAACTAGCGCCATTGACGTTGTGTGTGTGTGCGTGTGCGTGTGTGTTGAAACCTTGTCTGTCTGTCACTGCCTCAGCATAACCAGAAGATGGGGGGATTAACCTGGCAGTTTTTTTTTTTTATTATTATCCAGGTGTAGCCTACCTGGTGGTCCGGCTGGTAAAAGGGAGACTTGACTTGTACAAAAGAGCTCCATTATGTATGGCGTGACCTTTGACCCAGATAGGCAGGTTAAACATGGAGCTCAATTTAGCTGCTTAGGGGGTCGTCTTTCACTGGCCCAATTAGCCTGGATGGAGAATTCAGGTGTGTGTGTGTGTGTGTGTGTGTGTGTGTGTGTGTGTGTGTGTGTGTGTGTGTGTGTGTGTGTGTGTGTGTGTGTGTGTGTGTGTGTGTGTGTGTGTGTGTGTGTGTGTGTGTGTGTGAGAAAGAGGAGGCTTTGTGGATTTGTTTACTGTCATATATGTTTTTTTTTATTTATTTGGTAATGTTGTAGCTTTAATTAGATTTCCTGTGAATCAAATTTGAATTATTATTATTCGATGACGAAAGGACTGAGAAGTCCCTCATTCTATAAGCCTTTACAAACCCTGCATCAGGGATCAAACGAGTGACATTGACATGTCCGTGTCTCTGTGTGTGCGTGGGTGTGTGTGTGTGTTGTGTGTGTGTGTGTGTGTGCTATGTGTGTGTGGTTGTGTTGTGTTTGTGTGTGTGGTGAGTGTATCCCCCCCCCCCCCCCCCCTCTTCCTCATATCCAAGGGCATCTGACTTGACCCTGACTGTCTTGATGTATGTGTGTGTTCCCAAGCCATTACATGCAACCTCATCACACACAATCTCTCATCCAAACATGCACGCACGCACGTACACACACACTCACATCATACACACACTCACACACTCCCAACACTCAACCAAGTCTGTCCACCCATCTTCCCCAAGAGGATCTGGAGGGCAAGATGGTCCAGGCTTACCATGACCCTTAACTTAACCATAGGACCTTACATGGTTACCAATGACCCTTAACTTAACCAAAGGACCTTACAGGGTTACCAAAGACCCTTAGCTTAACCAAAGGACCTTACATGGTTACCAAAGACCCTTAGCTTAACTGTTCCCTCATCCTGTCTTTCCTTTGGTTTACTTGGGTTATGCTATCCTATGTTGACATTGGTTATCCATCTGTAAACCTTTTAATCATTTAGCAGACAAATTTGACAAACGTTTAATAATTTAGCAGACACCTTTGACAGATATATATAAGCCATTCAGCAGAGACCTAAATGAAAAATATTGAATCATTTAGCAGATACTTAGAGAAGGTAAGAGTTGTGCATCTTTTCGTTAAATCCTTCTACATATATGCACCATCCGTTTAAAGTTCACACTTACATGAAGTACCGTGCACATGCATTATTTCTAGTCATTGTTATTTTTTACCCTCCCAAAAATGCTTTGTGCTGGTGAGAGGGGGTACTTTGCTGGAAAAATATTTTGGAGTGGGGTACACTACAAAAACAAGATGGAGATCCATCGGTCTAGACTGTCCTTCTGTTATTACTGTTCCTCGTTCAGCCCTCATCCTTTCTCTGGTCCTCTCTCCTTGTAGCTTGTTTGCTCTGCTCAGTAAGAAGCACAACAAGGTTCTGGAACAGGCCACGCAGTCCCTCCGGGGCCGGACGGGAGACAACAACGCACTGCCCGACTACGTGAGTTTCTCTCACACACACACACACACACACACACACACACACACACACACACACACACACACACACACACACACAACACACACACACACACACACACACACAACACACACACACACACACACACACACACACACACACACACACACACACACACACACACTAAAACACACACACACACACACTAAAACACACACACACACACACACTAAAACACACACACACACTAAAACACACACACACACACTAAAACACACACACTAAAACACACACACATACACACTAAAACACACACACTAAAACACACTAAAACAGTTTGTCAGGTTTCCCACCATCTGCTTTGCCGGTCTTTGGAAGCATTTATCCAAAAATTGTAATAACTTTATTTCAATGGACGCAAAAATATTAATCTGTCTCTGCCATTTCAGAATATATAAATATTCATTTTTTTCTTTACTTTTGAAATGATACTTGTATGGGTTCCTTAGCAACTAGTGCTGGCAACCACAGGCACAACAGTAGGTGAACCTATTCTTTTGGCAGTTGTTGCGTTGCCAGATTGGAGGAACCAGGTGTACGCGAGCCCCACCGGGTCATATTCCACAGCGCCGCGCTGGAGAGAAACAATGGCTTTTATTGTCTAGCGCAACAATGGCTTGGGGTCATTATACTGGGATGGTCGTCATCTTTATTCCCCCTTCTTTTTAGTCCTAATGAAATGCTGTTTAGTCCTTCTCTGTTTACCTTCAGGTTCTGTGGAATTGGTTCAGAATTGGCATCTGAGCTTTAAATATAGTCTCAACAAACTTTTTGGTTAATTTTGGGGAAAATACTTGAATGAACACATATATTCTATGACATGCTATTTAACGATCATAACAATTTATTGTACGACTTTCTACTGCTATTTGACTTTCCTTCTCTGCTGTTACACTATGTTGCATCGACGCGACCGTTCAACGTTCATCCTCATGATTATGACCTGAATTTTCTTTCTGCTTGTGTTTTGTCGCCACATTGAGAGACAACATTGCTGTGAGTTTCAGGTCACACACAAACCAACACTCCCACAAGGCTGGACAAACACAGTCGTAACGTTCAGTGCAATTCGCTTTTATAGCAAAGTATGGCTTTATTTTTTTTTTCTACTCCTTCTACTCTGACTAGTAGCCTGATTAGACCTCACCTAGTACCCAGACTAGGTCTATTCTGCCGATTCCTGATGATTAGCCTCTACTACCCAATTGCTTTATTATTACCCACTAACACCCTCATTATACAAGTCATGCTGTCCTTTCCAAAATGACTTAAAAGGACTTCAGACCAACATTGTTAGCTCAACGACCTGACGACCCAAAAATGAGTTATTTTAGTTAAACTCAGCCAAATTCTGCCAAGGGTGCGTAAAGGCTTGTCTATCTATCTGGATTTTTTTTATAGTTGTCCCTTTTTTCCGCTGTGTGTGTTGTGTAACATGACATAGCGCTATTTGAAGTTGCTCAACTACCGCTAAAGATGCAGACCCTTGACCCAATAATGGTGTCCATTCTCTTGACCGAATGCCTCTTCAAAACATTTGTATGCAAATGTATAACATGAAGTCATTCACACTCATCTCTCTGGCTGTGTTATTGAAGATGTAGTTCAGGTCAGCATGCATGTTCCAAGTAAATGGGAGACCTTTACTTTACAGGCTGGGGTCTGTTCTACATCTATGTGTCGGTTTTTATTTGGTATTGTAAAGCCATTAATTTAAGACGTTTGATCGGTTTTTTTGGTATTTTTTGTCTATTAGAATTGTGATGGGAAGATAGACCTTCAATGGGATTTCATATGGAATGAAATGGATGAGAGAAACTTGGGGAAGCCGTACCTTATATGGCCATGCATTTAAACGTCACAACCCTTCGGTTGGCCTCTGTTAGAATGGTAATCTGAATTCATAAACACTCTGGGATAAAGACGGCTATTGCATAAAATCACTCACGCTTTCCATCCCTTCCCAATCCGTGTTGCTAGCACTTCAATAATCAGTGCATCTTCATCAACAACGTTG
Organism: Melanogrammus aeglefinus; assembly: GCA_900291075.1. Classification (NCBI taxonomy): domain Eukaryota; kingdom Metazoa; phylum Chordata; class Actinopteri; order Gadiformes; family Gadidae; genus Melanogrammus; species Melanogrammus aeglefinus. Next base: position 51,644 of record OLKM01001867.1, read on the forward strand.
CATTTAAGCGGTGTTATCAAATCTTGATCATCCCCTAAAATGCTCAAACGAGGCCTTTTTTTACTTTATTGTGACTGGAGTCGGTGTCCGCAGTGGTGAGTGGTGAATGCGGGTCTTGTTGTGGCGGATCAGCCGCGGTGTGTTTTGACGTGGCGAGCAGAGCTCGCCTAGCAGGCTGTGTGATTGCGGTGTCCTACTAAAGAAAGAAAGCGCTGGGAACGGCCGCAGCAGCACGGCGGGTCATTGCGTCTAGACACGGCTGGGACACACACACGCTGGGTCACGCTGTCTGCCAGACCAGAAGGGGCTCTCTCCTGACAATCCCCCCACACCCCCCCCCCACCACCCCTCTTATTTGAATGAGCGATGACGTGGTTGTGCAGGATTTTTAGCACTTTTCATCGGCCCTGGGGAAACGGATGTCGGGTTTTGCAAAGAAACAAAACGTTGCTTCGCCCTTTTAAGGCTGGCATGCGTGTTTTGAGCCCATAGGATGAACCTGTGGGGTTTTCCCTTTTTTTTATCCTCTTTTTACATTTTTACTTTTTAGATTTGGTTGCACTAAGATTGGTTCGGTGACAGTATGTAAAGAGTGTAATAGGAGCTACCTATTTCCCTGTGGAAATGTGTGCAGGATTACACTTTGAGCCTTTTTTTTTTATAAGCCTTGTTTCTCCATCTCCCGGCTGGTGTTGACGACGAAACAGTGCCCCGTTTCTGCCGCGCTGGTGGCACAGAGGTCTGTGTGAGGTTATTAATGAAGATAACAATATTGAGGACGGTTGATATCGACATGTTACCGGCTACATTCTGTGTTGTAAACAACAAACGGAGGACCCCAAGGTCCCATCGTGGTGTGGTGGTGGAAAACAGGGCCGTCCTGTTCTAGAGAGGGCATCCAAAACAGTTGGCTTGGAGAAGCGGAAGTTGTATCTTCCAGCTTCTCCTCTTTCTCTTCCTGCTTCTGCTCCTCTCTCTCCTCCTCCTGCTCCTCCTCCTGCTCCTCTCGCTCTCTGTCTTTCCTCCTCCTCCTGCTCCTATCTCTACTCTGCTCCTCTCCTTCCTCCTCTGACTCCTCTCTCCTCCTCCTCCTCCTCCTCCTCCTGCTCCTCTCTCTACCCACCCTGCCCCATCCTCCTTCTCCTGCTCCTTCTGCTCCCTCTCCTCCTCGCTTCTCAAGTAAAATGACGGTAAAGTTAACATCGGAAAACACTTGTAAAAAAAACATAGACGACAAACACATCATCATAAGGGGAGAGGTAAGGGGACAGGAAAGTGATGGGGAAGAGTGAACACACACACACACACACACACACACACACACACACACACACACACACACACACACACACACACACACACACACACACACACACACACACACACACACACACACACACACACACACACACACACACACACACACACACACGACCACCAATGCACATATTTTCGGCTTGACTCTTCTGGGTGTGTGTGTGCATGCGTGCTTGTGACTGTTCATCTGGAAACAATATAGTTAGAGTGGGGCTGGGTGGGTGTGCGGCGGATGTCTGTTTAATGTGGGACGGACCGGGACGTGTAATTGCTGTGTCTCAGAGGGGAGAGTAAAGGGCATATTAAAACTGAGGAGTCATCTAATGCTGTCTGCTGTGGGCTGACGCACCGATGCAATCTCTTGATGTGTTAATGTGTGTCCCTCTCTGTCTCTGTGTCTGTCTCTGTCTCTGTCTCTCCTCTCTGTCTCTGGCTCTGTCTGTCTCTCTCTGTCTCTGTCTCTCTCTTTATCTGTCTCCTTACTCATTTATCTTTCTTTCTTTCTCTCTTTCTTTCTGACAAACTTGCAGATCATATTCCTGGCATTCAGTGTGTGTGTGTGTGTGTGTGTGTGTGTGTGTGTGTGTGTGTGTGTGTGTGTGTGTGTGTGTGTGTGTGTGTGTGTGTGTGTGTGTGTGTGTGTGTGTGTGTGTGTGTGTGTGTGTGTGTGTGTATGTGTGTGTGTGTGTGTGTGTGTGTGTTTGTTTATTTACACTGCTAGAGAGAGAGATCTCTTATCGTAACTGCAGTTTAGACTTTTCACTGGAACTTCAGTGATGCAGTATACACACTACGAATGTGGGTGTATGTATTTTATGTGTATGTGTGGGTTGTTTCTCGGTTCAGACTTTTCACTGGAACTTCAGTGAAGCAATACATACAGTGTAAGAGTGTGTGTGTGTGTATGTATGCTATGTTTGTGTGTTGTTTACTCATCCAGAAATTAGGGGCAGTCGTGCTGTCAGTGGTATCACCCTCATCTGTTTACTGTGTACTTCCTTTCTGTGGAAATATTTACCAAAAAAAACACAAACACACACAGGACAGATGGGAAACTGTATACATTCACGACCACATTGCCCAATTTATTCATGCGTTGTGTGTGTGTGTATGTGCCGTCGGAGACACTCTCTACCGTTTACATTCTGCTGCAGTCATAAAAAACATAAGGATGCGGCTTTCCTCCAGTAAGCCCCCCGAACTATGGGCGGCCTGACCGATGATCAAACACACAACCGGTGACCTATCCCAAAGGTCAATCGCAAACTTTTCCCCTTTTATCAAGGTGCAGTTTGAAGGATTAAATGTAAAATGCATTAGCCCGTTTTTAATTGGTGTATAATCTCCTGAAAATAAGAGTCGTTATTAATATTAAGCATTGTTATCAGTGTTCTTTAGCCTGGAGGAATTTCAGCACATGCGTTTATCAAAAGCTACTTCCATTGAATTGTCTCTAGACGCCGGGGAAGAGCGTGGAGATTGGGGTTTGAACCCGGAAACGTCCCGTTATGGAGTCCAAAGCCCCCTGCTCTCCAAGGCTCTCTGGCAACCAGGTCTTCTACGATATCCTTCAACCCAATTAAAGATATCAGACATTTTTTTCCATTATTGCGACGGCTCCGTGCAAGAGCAAGGCACACGCTCCACTGAATGTGTGATGTGTTGGTTTGTCAGTTGAACACCTCAAGGGGTTACACCGCGCTGATAATTTGCCAACGGATCCTTGTTATCAGGTCGGATATACACACAGACAAGACGTCTCCGCCGGCGCTGAGTCAAACCGGCCGCTCCAGCGTTTGTTTTTTCTTTTTGGTTGTCCTCGTCGGTCTAGCCCTTGGCAGTCTGCCTGCCCCCACACCCACCCACCACCGCTCGGATGGCTGCAGCGTCTCTCTGGTCTCTTTGTGTTTCTGTGGGGCTGTTGTCCCTGGGCGGGTGGGGGAACAGGTCGGACAGACAGCTGCTGGTCGGGCGTGGTGGTCGGTCGACACAGACAGTGATTAGGCAGTCTCTCACTCTCGCTCTCTCGCTCTCGCTCTC
>OLKM01001867.1:60000-80438 GCA_900291075.1 Melanogrammus aeglefinus
TTCCGTCTTTCTCTCTCGGTCTCTTTCACTCATTGTCTTGCCCAACCGTTCGTTTTCAATCTGTCTGGCTGTCCTATTCTTTCTCTCTCCTTTCTCACGATATCTTTCTGTCTTTCTTTCTGCCCCTTTCTATCTCTCTGTCTTTATGTCCCCTCTTTTGTACCTTCTATTTCTCCATCCTGCTTTTTCCATCCTTCTGTTGCTCTTTCCCTCTCTCTTTCTCTTTGTGTCTCGTTGTCCGTCTTTCTCTCTTCCCTTCTCTGGCTCTTTAAGCCTCTCTCTCTCTCTCTCTCTCTCTCTCTCTCTCTCTCTCTCTCTCTCTCTCTCTCTCTCTCTCTCTCTCTCTCTCTCTCTCTCTCTCTCTCTCTCTCTCTCTCTCTCTCTCTCTCTCTCTCTCTCTCTCTCTCTCTCTCTCTCTCTCTCTCTCTCTTCTCTCTCTCTCTCTCTATCCCCCCCTCCCCCCATCTCCGCCGATGTGGTTTCTCAGCAGTGTAGCCTGACCACACAGGAGTTTAGAAGAGTGCCTGGGAATGTCCAGCATTGCTTATTTTTCACGTCATGGGCAGGGGTCCATGCCGCGTGTTTCCTCATTAAAAGCGTCCCCTTTAGGAAGTTCAAGACTCCAACTGGCCGTACGTTACGTACGCTAACCATAAGTATTCTAGGAGTTTTTATTGTGATAAGTAGCATCGTTTATCGCTGTGACCTTTTATTTTTCCCTGGGGAGCCTTCATGGCTTCAACGGCTTAATTCATTGTGTGTGTGTGTGTGTGTGTGTGTGTGTGTGTGTGTGTGTGTGTGTGTGTGTGTGTGTGTGTGTGTGTGTGTGTGTGTGTGTGTGTGTGTGTGTGTGTGTGTGAACTTTGAGAGTACTTCCCAGGCACTGCGTGAAAATGGTTAGCTGAGGCGGTTCTGGTTTTGCAAGCCTCATTTCCGTTCCTTCATTGGGTCAGTGTGTAAGGCACCCCGACTTGTTCACTTGTCGCCCTACATCGCCCCTGTTGCGGTCTGCTATCTGGTCGCCGCATCAGCAGCTTCTAATGAGGCCCTCGTAGGAGGTGCTGTCACACACACACATCTCCTGTTCCCTCCCTCGTGTGTGCGTGCGTGTGCGTGCGCGTGTGTGTGTGTGTGTGCGTGTGTGTGTGTGTGTGTGTGTGTGTGTGCGTGTGTGTGCGTGTGTGTGTGCGTGTGCGTGCGTGCGCTGTGCATCCATGCCTGTAGCAGTCCCGTTCGGTGTGTTAATGTGAGTGCTGGTGTGTGGGCTGTAGTGGGGTCAGGCTGTCACTGGGTTTAAACCATTAGGGTCCCGTGGCCCCTAGAAGGTGGAGATAAGCTGCTTTGGGTGTCTTGACTTTTCCTCCGTCTGCCTTTTCCCTCTGGTCCGCGCTCCGGCCTCACGCAGAACATCAGTACTCCCCCTCTATCGCTGTCTGTCCACCGATGGCTGTAATTGATACGTTAAATATCATATTAGCTGTTTTTTTACTAGCACAGTACACATGGTCAATGGTACCCAATGGAAGCATACACGCATGCAGAGATTTGGAATACATTAAAGCCTCTTCCAAAACTAACATCTTACTAACTAACATTAAAGGTGTTTAAAGTTCTTTAAAAGGCCGGGCCTGTGTACCCCAGATACATTATACATGGGTGGCCATATATTTTATTTTTTGGGATGATTACATTTCATTTAATTCTTGCAGCAGATTACAAGTAAAGATAAAAGTCTGGTAATTTCCTCGGCAGGGGAGTGTGTATATGAAACGTATGACAAGAGGAACCTCATTTCATCAGCTTGGGCTGCTGTCGTTCACACCAAAGACAGGATATCATTATCTTCACACAACCACATGTCGGGTCCATCTCATTCATGTCTTCTTCGAGATCCTGAGGAGATACTTTGACTTGGAAAGTCAATCCCATCAATACAGGCTGTTCTCAAGCTTTCTGCTGTCTTTTCAGGGAAGCCATGTGGTTTTATACACATTTACCTCCATGCATGTATTCACACTTTCAGTCAACATAGAATCACCTTTAGATGTACTTCTCCTGGGTGACACACAAACAAGGCAGCAAACGATCAAAGCTGACACTCAAAATTGAAGCGACTACAACAAGAAACCGACTTTGAGTCCAATCGTTGTTATGTCATTTATTCTCCTCTGAGACTCACCTTGCTGTCCCTGTTCACTGTCCTGTCCATAAAAAACATCAATAAAAACTGCTGCCGTGAGAACAAGCATCTAAAAACAACAACAACAAGACCAGCGGGCTATAGGCGTGCTTTATGGATGAACCCGGGTTGGTGGGGCTTTATAAATACACTTGACTTGCCCCTGCATTCCCCCTCTCTCCGTCCATTGTACCCTTCCTGTTACAAGACGTCTGACCCGCCCGCCAAATAGATTGTGACACAACTGACCTGGGACAGTCCAGGGCAGCACTCTGGCCCCTATACACGGGGCCACTGGGCTCTCAGTGTGGTTCCATCTATACTAGGCTATAAAATATCCATAGCGGGCTGCCGGCGGGGGGTAAACACACCTGTCCGTCTCCGCTACGTGTCGGGGGGGAGGGGAGGGATCCTTTGTTGGACTGTCCTTCTGTGCTCCTTCTGTTTGGTGTTTCTGTGAAGGGGAGATATGTTTGATAATTTCTCTTTATTTTGTGTCTACTTACTTGTTTGTATGTATATATTTATAGTGGATGTAATATACTTTCTACATTTATTAATATTCAAAAATAAAATCTTATTGTATTGATATTTTTTCAAACACTTATTATTATTATTATTATTATTATTATTATTATTATTATTATTATCATATATTTACTTAATCCTTTCCCATGTTAAAGAGATTTATTATGTAGTTTTCTGCTATGTCCTCTTTGGCGACACCTCTGGTGATAAGAGGTAGGCTCAGGTAGCGAGGCGTTCTCCATCCCCCAGCCGGGGTAGTCCCACCCGCGGGAGCTACTGGGTGTGAGGCAGCGTACTGTTTTTTTTTTCCCAGTCTCTGCTAGCATTTCGAGTCACTTTCTATGACCGAACCAAGAAAATATAAATGACCTCAGTAGATACAAGGGAACAAATCGAAAGGTTCATTCATCAGTGGGGCTCAATCCCCGTTGTGTTCCCTTATTTGCCGATAGTGACTTAACAGAAACTTATTAGCATTCAAATCTTTGCGATAACGACTTTAAAGCGGTAAACTCAAAGACTTGCAATGTGTCCTCTTTGGGGACCCCTATGAGCCGTAGCCATTGCATTACGTCGACTGGCGACAGACGTGACCTAAGAGACATTTATCCACATTTAAGCACTTTAAAATACAATTGTGTTTTTGCACGAAAAAACACTGTCAATAATGTTTTATTTATATCGAGGGATGGATGGATTGATGGACAGAGGGATGATGACTGCTTGTCTGTCTGTCCCCAGGCGCAGGACCTGAGCGTGATCGAGGAGGTGATCCGCATGATGCTGGAGATCATCAACTCGTGCCTGGCCAACTCTCTGCACCTCAACCCCAACCTGGTGTACGCCCTGCTCTACAAGAGGGAGCTCTTCGAGCAGTTCCGCATGCACCCCTCATTCCAGGACATCATGCAGAACCTGGACACGGTACGCATGGACACACACACACGCACGCACACATGCACACACAGTGCGCGCACACACACATTCGCATGCCTACGCACGCACTACGCGCACTCACACATGCACATTCATACACATATATACATGGACATACTTTGTTTGCGTACACAAACGCACATGCAGACGCGTGCACGCGCAGATGTAGCACACGCACACACACACACGTACACAGGCACAACGCTCGCGCACAAGAACGGATGCACACACTTGTGCACGCACGGGTGAATGATTGCAAGGCACACAACAGAGCAGATGGCACACTTGCTAGAGTAGATTTAGTTAACATAAAATCAACATCAAATCGGAGTGAGAAATCGATGCGTAATCCGTGTTTTCAATGCACACACTCCACCCACCACTCTGAACACTCCCTGTACCACCGCTGGCTGTAATTGCCTTATCTGAGGGCAATGTCCAGATGATATCTCAGCAGGACGCATCCAGAAGGAAATGTGTCCCGGCGCCATTAGCACTCCTAAACACATAAACCCCGTCTCTTGGCCTGAGATTGCCTGCCAACGGTTGCCGAGGGAAACCCAGGTCACGCTGTTACCCGGTTCACAAACCCGACCACGCCCAGCGACTTTAAACGAGGCCCCACAGAGCAGACGCCGGACGCGATAACAACTGAGAATCATGATGATGATGATGATGATTATATTCCGATTATTTCTGTTGCCAACATCGTTGTTGTTGTTCAAACCACCCAGCTGCTCAACGTCTCCGACGGTAGTGTGGTGATCCCAGATCAGGTGTGTGTGTGATGCCCTGAGGACGCTCTGTGATTGCACTAGGCGGTGGCAGTGCGAGGCTCTATTGATTTGGAGTAAGGGGGCCGGTCTCCGAGGAGACCCCCGGGTGCGGTGAGAGCTGCCTGTCAATCATAGCTGGATGTAGTCTTCTAGAGTGCCGTGGAGACGGGGGGATTGGAGGAGGGGGGCGCACACTTGGAGGGCCCAGTAGGGAGTATTGGAGTGTCTGAATGTGTTTGGTCGGTGCACTTGCGTGAGCATATATGTTCATTAAAACATGCATTAGCATCTGTGACTCTGGGGTTATAATAACTGTGTGCGTGCGTGCTAGCCCTGAGGAAATCTATATGTCTCTGTGTGTGTTAGTGTGTGTATGTGTGTCCGCATATGTGTGTGGCCTTAAAAATCACTGTGTGTGTGTGTGTGTGTGTGTGTGTGTGTGTGTGTGTGTGTGTGTGTGTGAGTGCGCGTTTGTACGCACAGGGACATGTTCACTCTCATGCACACACGTGCCCACAAATGTTCTCACACACACACAGAGACACACAGACAGAGAACCAAAAATCCCTGTGTGTGTGTGTGTGTGTGTGTGTGTGTGTGTGTGTGTGTGTGTGTGTGTGTGTGTGTGTGTGTGTGTGTGTGTGTGTGTGTGTGTGTGTGTGTGTGTGTGTGTGTGTGTGTGTGTGTGTGTGTGCGCGCGCGTCTTTTGTACTTTGACGCAACATAAAGCTGTGTGCCCGCGTCTCCACCACCACGCACACACGGCCATCGACTTCATCTTTATTCATGAAAAAAAAGCACAAGCCCATAGAAGAAGAAGAAGAAGAATACTATGATGCCACGCTTCCAGTATGCTCCACGGTTTACCAGTCGGTTATATGCAACCTCACCTGCCCCCCCCCCCCCCCAGAGACCGGGCAACACACGGGCTATGCTACCCCCCTCCCCACCTCCCCCCCCCCTTAAGAGGGGCTGTCGGAGGGTCTGAAGAGCCCTGCGGGGAGGGGAGACATCATCACAGGACCAGCATGCAGAGAGAGAGAGAGAGAGATGGACGGGGCGCATGGATCCATGTGTTGTTTTTGATCGCTTTTTCCTTTCTCTGTGTGAAGATGTTGAAGCGGATGTTGTTGGTGTGCCGTGGGTTCATCTCCAGGCCACTCGGCTGAGGCGTCCTGAGATACAAAACCCGTACAAAACCATAAGCACTCCACACACACGTATACGGGACTCACACAATGGGCCCTGTGAATGCGTCTTCCCTTTCATCTGGCAGGTGTATATACCTTTTTTCTTTTTGCTCCAAAGACCTGTTTCCACCGAGCGCATGCGGAGCCATTGCCCGAGCCGACGCTGCCATCCGTCCCCCCGTCCCCCGTCCCCCCCGCGAAGCCACAGTCAACCACCACAATAGAGCCCCGCGCCGTCCTCGCATACACCCCGCACGTCACCCAACGCACACCACGTGACACACAACGCACACCGTACAGCGCAGAACACACACCACACTACAGAAAAGCACACTACACACTCCGCACTACAAACACCGCACAACACACACCGAAAAACGCACACCGCAAAACGCAGACCGCTCAAGGCACAGCACACACCTCAGACCTCACGCAGCCCGTGTCCCGGACCACATGCCCGTATGAAGTGTGTTCTCCCCGCGTCCTCGTTGTCCCTCCGTTGCACGGAGTGTCGTCATGTGTGTGTGAGTGTGTGTCCCGTTTCCCCGGGTTGAAGGCGGCTTCAATCAGCGGGAGGACTCGCTGATCAATTTGATAGGACCAGGGATTGGAAGTGCTCAGCTTCAGAGAGATTAGCAGCAGCATAAAGACGATGCGGGGAAATGAAATCCCTTCGCTGCCGCGGGCGGCGGGCGAAGGGAAGGAGCGCCAAACGGAATGAAGGAAGAGCAGAGGTCTCAGAGCTATGGTAACAAGGAGTTTGAGGAGTTTGTAAAGTGGCAGGTCTCAAACTGGTCTCAAACTACATTGAGACCCCATTGTCCCCATGGGACCTCTTGGCAACAGAACACACACACACACACACACACACACACACACACACACACACACACACACACACACACACACACACACACACACACACACACACACACACACACACACACACACACACACACACACACACACACACACACACACACACTCACACTCCAGCCAGCGGTCAATGTAAGCCAAGTGATCCATGTGTAGCACTAGGGAGTTTGCAGTACCACCAGCACACACTGGGACCGATCAGGTGTGCGTTACCACGGTAACGCATTTGAAATGTGTACACTGCCCTTTTTTTTTTTAAAGCTTTCAAAGAAAGTATTTAATCCGTGACCCTAGAACCCGCAGAAACCATTGGGTGGTTAAAACCCGGTGGTTATAAATGGATGAAACTTAATATAAAAAAAATAATATACTTTTTTGAAATCATGTTGTTGTTGTTCTTCTTCTGGCAGGTGATTGGCTTCTTCAGCACGCGTCTGGAGCAGGCAGGAAGTGACCTGTCGGTGGAAAGAGTCCAGGAAGTCATCATGAAAGGAGCCCAGGCGCTGCCCAAAGACCGCCTCAAGGTACCCAACTGCACACACGGGCATCCCCCTGCGCTCCCTTCAGCACACACATGTTCACATGCACACACCTACTGGGACATGTTCACTCTGATGCACCCCCGTGCACATCAATGTTCTCCCACACACACACACACACACACACACACACACACACACACACACACACACACACACACACACACACACACACACACACACACACACACACACACACACACACACACACACACACAGAGAGAGACGGAGACACGCACACACGTGCGGCTCTCATGATGGAGGGCGTGGCAGGCTGACGTCGGGGGGGTTGAAGGAGAGGTGAGGCTGACGTGGAGGAGATGAAGAGGGCACGTTAGCCCTCGTCTTCATACATGAGGACGGTGGTTATTAGCCCCCGTCTCCTCCCCCCTCTCCACTCCTCTCCCCCTCTCCACTCCTCTCCCCCTCTCCACTCCTTATGGATCTGGGAGTAGGAGACGGGAAGAGGAGAGACATTAAGGAGGAGGAGGAAACGGTTAGGAGGAAGAGGATGAGAAGACTGTGAGGAAGAAGAGACGGAGAAGACGGTGAGGAGGAGGAGACTGTTGAGAAAGGGGAGGAGGACACTGTGAGGAGGAAGAGCAGGAGAAGACAGAAGACATGAGGAGGAAGAAGAGGGGGGGAAGGAAGAGTAGGAGGAGGAGACGTGAGGAGGAGGAGGTGACGGTTAGGAGGAGGAGGAGGAGACGTGAGGATGAGGAGGAAGTGGAGAAGAAGATGAGGAAGAGGAGGACCCGGTGAAGAGGAAGAGCCAGAGGCGCGCCAGGGGAGAACGACGGAGGAATAATTGGCGGGAGTGGCGTCAAGACACGGCGACAGATGGAGTACGAAGATGAGGAGTGAGAGCTCCTGTTGGAGACGCGAGACAAGAGCCATGACCCCCATCCCCCCTCCCCCCTCCCCCTCTCCCCCTCTCCCCTACCCCCTCATTAGCATTAATGCTCACCCTCCAGGTCACGTTGCGTGTCGCCGCGGTAATGGCATTTCAAGGAGACGAGTCGCCGGGGACAGACGTCTGTCAGACGGGACGGAATGAATAAATCTGCCAGCGCACCTCGTGACTTACCCATCCCCTCCCCCCCTCCTCCCCCCCTATCCCGGCTCCGCTGCCATTAATCAATGAGGGGGGAGAGAGAGATATGTATCTGCTGATCTCTCCCCCCCTCCTCCTCCCCCACCAGCTCACGAGCGTTTTTTTAATTGCGTGTTTCATCATGTGTTCGCTCGGCGTTGGAGACGGGCGTCGCGCCCAAGAGACATTTGTCTTGGTGGGGCCGACGCGCCGCGGCGAGGGGGGTGGGGGATGGAGGGAGGGAGGGAGGGAGGAAGGGAGGGATGGGGTGTGCAAGGCCAATAGCCCCTCGGTCTCTCTCTCTCTCTCTCTCTCTCTCTCTCTCTCTCTCTCTCTCTCTCTCTCTCTCTCTCTCTCTCTCTCTCTCTCTCTTCTCTCTCTCCTCTCTCTCTCTCTCTCTCTTCTCTCTCTCTCTCTCTCTCTCTCTCTCTCTCTCTCTCTCTCTCTCAATATACAGCACAAACCGCATGGAATCTGATATTCTAATTTTCCGTCACATTCGTATGCTGTCCTTAATCAGAGGATGCATAGCAAGTCTTCAAGTGAGTGTGTGCTCCGGGTAACAAATTGGACGCGTGTTTTGAAGAGACACTTGCGAAAAGATCCCACATTTCTATGATTCGACCATGACACAATAGAAAAGACAGCCAAATGGCGTTGAACGGGCCATACATCACGCCAACACTTGGGAGAGGTAAAATGTGCAATATCTTCAAATATTCTTCGCATGGCGTTTGCAAAACAAGGTTGTGGTTCACCACGTACTGGCATGGAGTTAGGATGGGGAAAGAGATATGATGGCTTACTACAGTATAAATTCATAAAGAAGCGTTGGGAACATGGAAACACTCTATATGGAATAAAGCTAGAATACAGCTAACACTGCCCGTTAAGCCTTTCAACTGAATCGGTTTCAATTGAATAACTGACTTGTGCGTATCTTTCCATCTCTTGTCATTTAGTTCAAGTAAAAGTCCCGCTGCCTTCTTCTCCGGGGCGGATTTCGGTCCTAGCAAGGGGTCCTGCCTATCATCAACTCTTATTCATTCATTAGTTATTTCGTGGTTTTTTTTATCAATGAACTCCCTCAACCCCCCCTGGGTGACTCCATCAGCCCGTCTACTGTAGAGGGTAATGGGGGTCGAGTGGGGTGTCTTTCGACACAATTACTGCCTCTAATACCGGCCCACCCGGAGGGTGACGGGAGTGGGTCGAGAGAGCAGATGATCAGACTGCTGCTGATTAATGTTGAATTTGGAGTTGCGGCGACTACAAAGTGGGCGGGCCCCGCACGGCCCTGGCATTTAAAACCATGAGGTGTTTGCCGCGGCGTTTGTGGGAAGGCACAGTCTACGCACCCTGCTGGCAGAGCTGTTTAAGTTTCAGAATCACGGGACCAGTAGTGGTATAATTGGTACGAGGCGAGTTGTTGTGAATTCAAGCCCAGAGGGCCTGTGGCAGACGTTTCCTTCTCTTTGGCCTTAAACTGTCATTTCTTGGGGATATAAGCTGTCCACAATGCCACCCAGATTGTAGCATTGCGTTATTTCATTGGGCGATAGAAAGTGACCTAAATTATATTTATTTACAGCAAAATATTTGATATTTGACTCAAGTCAACTTTACTATGAATTATGTATATAGAGTACCCTATGATACAACTACTGGTGTCTGTGTGTGTGTGTGTGTGTGTGTGTGTGTGTGTGTGTGTGTGGTGTGTGTGTGTGTGTGTTGTGTACGTGCGGTCAACAGCAGCAGCAGCAGTACATTTCACACCTTTTATAGTGCCGTGTTTGTTTAGAGATAGCATGTTTCACCGTCCTAGGACAAACACATGCCTCGGTGGGTGTCTGCAAACGGCGGTACCCCCCCCCCCGTCCGTCCGTCCGTCCGAGCGAGGTCTCGGGGCCGGACGGACACACTCAATCCACTTTACACCTCCACACACACACGTGGGCTACTTCAGTTCAGTACAATGACGGGAAAGCATCTTCCCTCTCAGGGATCACGTTGTCAGTTGCTGGTCCTGTATGCTCTGCACATCGTCTTACCTCCTTTTGTCCCTCACTTATTCCATCGATTCAATTCCACAACCAAGTTCAAACAGGTAGGATTGAGGCCATAAAGAGAGAGAGCGGTAGAAATGGACCCTAGACTCTGCGTTGCTGCCAGATGCCGATCCACTGGTATGGATTTTAGATACGGTGCAATGCGGATTACGGGTCACTCCTGAAGTCAAACACCGGCCTCTACATGTGGTCTCAAGTGTTTGTGACTTGAGTTTGATTTTTGCTTCCCCACTGAGTATTCAGAGAGCTGTGCAAATCTCATCCACAATGTTCCTGTGGTACCTAGTGGCGATCAACAGCACTTGCAGTTGAACTTGTTCTCCATGGGTTCTTATACTATACCCCCCCTGTACTATGATATACTACACTATACTACCCTGTACTGAGATATAAGATAACATAATAAAAACAACTCCAAATGATTCAGACACTGATCAATCTTACCACAGATTCACAAGTGTGCTCTTTGGAGAGAAAGAAAATAAACATCGCTCCAGATTCACACGGCAACGCCGTTCCATTGGCTCATGAAATGCGATCCATTCACTATTATTTCATTTAAAAAAAAGTGAACCCACGCACGAGCGCTCAAAAGAGCACGTCAAGGCTCTTCCTCGACCCCTGCTGTTCACACCCTCCTCTCCCGTCGCCGCGTCGTCTGAGCCCCTTCCAGCTCGCCGTCGCCACCGCCGCGCCGCTGAAATGTAATTGCCTGAAAAACGGAGCGGTTTGAATTCTTGGCCCCGGAGGGAGATGGCACCATCTCCCTCCGGGGCCAAGAACAATATTTCAAGTGGCAAGTGTAGTCCAGACGACCGCGCCACACTCTGAGCACATAAACACAGGGAGGGGAAGGGCCGGGAGGGAGGGTCGGTGGTCCACACGCTCGGACATTTCCCAACGGACGCCAGGGGAGCCTGACTTGGCGAAGAAGAGCGCCTCGAGCTCCAGAGGTCATAGTCAGGCATGTTTTCCTGTCTTTTTGTGTGTGTGTGTGTGTGTGTGTGTGTGTGTGTGTGTGTGTGTGTGTGTGTGTGTGTGTGTGTGTGTGTGTGTGTGTGTGTGTACATGCGCCCTAAACCATGCTGTGCCCTCTGTCCACCAGTGTGTGTATGTGTGTGTGTGTGTGTGTGTGTGTGTGTGTGTGTGTGTGTGTGTGTGTGTGTGTGTGTGTGTGTGTGTGTGTGTGTGTGTGTGTGTGTGATGACATTGGCGTGTCTCGTCCTAATCAGTGTTGTGGTGGATCTGTTGGTCAGGGGGCTGTGTGCAGGGCCGGGCTGCCTGGGAGGGAGCCGCTGGGGAGACACACTTGTTTGTTTGCGGTGTGTGTTGATGTCAGGGGTCCTCTCTAGGCGTCACTCTGGTGCTGATAGGAAGACGCACGAGACGGGTTATGATATCAAAGGAATGTACTAATTGTTATGAGGGTGTGTGTGTTTGTCTGTGTGTGTGTGTGTGTGTGTGTGTGTGTGTGTGTGTGTGTGTGTGTGTGTGTGTGTGTGTGTGTGTGTGTGTGTGTGTGTGTGTGTGTGTGTGTGTGTGTTACATGCATACTCATGTCCATGCATGTGTACACGCCTATGAAGCCAGTACAAAAAAAAGGGGGGGGCTTGTGAATTGACGTTGTACACTTGTTGTTGTACCAAAAAGGGTGTGTAATGTGTTTCTAATTTTTTTGTGTTTGCACCCGACCCACATATTTGCTTGGCCTGTCGTGCCTTGGCCCGGGCCGTGCGGTCCAGAGCTCAGAGGAGGAGAACACAGAGTACTGTGCCTTGATAGGAGCTGCAGACACCCAGACGGTCTGCAGGGGTGGGGGCCCGGTCCAGCCAGCCAGCAACCATAACTTAACTGATATGCAACTATGCAAGGAAGCCTGGAGACGTCTGCCAAACAACTGAAAGAGATGGGGACGGGGGGAGGAGGAAACAGAGAGAGAGAGAGAGAGAGAGAGAGAGAGAGAGGGAGGGAGACGGGGAGAGAGAGGATAAGAGATTGTGTCTGTCTGTAATTTTTGGCGGGTTTTTTGGAATTGTGATCTTGGAATTGTGTGTGTCTGTGTGTATGTAGGGGGAAGGGTGGCAATACCTTTGTAGAGCCAGTGTGTTCCGATTATCCTAGGAAGTACTGTGCTTGACCTGGGGTGGCAAGCCAGGCAGAACATATCTTGTAACACTCTGATACTCAGTCGTGTGAGAGGAGGCTTCTATAGCTCCGTCTAACTCCGTCTGACTTTTGCATTTCTCCGTCTGAAGGAGATTCGATTTGGATGTGTCCAGATTACAAATTACTATTATTATTTTTCCATGGCGGTGTATTATTCAGTTGCCGTGGTTACTTGCTGTGTAGAGAACCCATACGCCATGTGCAGGAAAAGACTTTAAAGTGATTTATTACTTCAGGCTCCGCCAATTGCTGCCACTCTGAATATTCTTTGGGGGGAAAGAATTCTAAAATGATTCTCTCTCTCGTCTCTCTCTTGCCTCTCAGTCTATCGCTCTTGTCTCTCGGTCTCTCACTCTCTTCTCTCTCAACACAGTTTGAAAGATTACTGTGGTACTGTCCAATTTAGTCTGTTAAATTATACGGCAATGGCTGCAATTTGCAGGAAAGGGAGCTTGAAATTGAAGTTAGAATCAGCTGTAAATTTGGATCGAAGGTTATTGAGCTTCAATAACTGTCTGACTCATCGACTGAATCATCATTTAATGTTGTGCCCTTTTTAAAAGTCTAGCAAAGCCTCAGAAGTGAAGGCAGCCAGCCAGTGAACGAGAGTCCATGCTCCATTATTAACATGATAAGGTGGAGCTTTTCCATAAAGTAGTCAATACAAATGTCATACGAACATCATAAGGCTTTGTGCCGCTCACATGCTGGACTTTGTCAGCGGAATAAACCGCACACACACACACACACACACACACAACACACACACAACAACAACAGCACACACACACACACACACACACACACACACACACACACACACACACACACACACACACACACACACACACACACACACACACACAGGAACACACACACACACACACACACACACACACACACACACAGACACACACACACACACACACACACACACACACACACACACACACACAGAGAGAACACAAACACACACACACAATGGCGACATAATGTGACTCATTCATTGTGTCTCGCCCCCGGCCACACAATGGCGGTTATGTGTGTGTGGTCTTGCCTCAGCAGCGTGGCATATGGCCTATGACCCCCGTGGCCCCTGTGTGTCTGCGAGCGATGTGATACCGATAGCACGGGGGCCTGGCCACGGGCTGAATAGGAGCCAGCCGTGGCTCAATGGAGCCGACTGTGACCGCCACATAAAGGGCCCGGGCCGGGGAGGAAGAATGGGACGAGGGTGCGGGGGGGGCGGCGGTTGGTTGGCTGGATGACGGGATAGAGGTGGTGGTGGTGGAGGGGGGGGGATTCGTCACAGTTCTCCCTCTCTCTGTAGTCTGTCTTTCAGTGCGTCGCTATTAGCGTGGCACGCGCGTGTACATAATGGCCGGGCCGCATAATGAGACAGTGTTCTATTATTGATGGCCATATTTCGCCTTCCACCTGCTGGTGTCCGCATGGATGGGCGGAGGGCGGGGCGGGGGGGGGGGCAGGAGGGTGTAGGGGGGTGGGGGTGTAGAGGGTAGGGGGGGCGGCTGGTGTTGTGGACGAGGCGATGAGTTTGGAGGGGCTTGCTCGAACGTCGTGTGGGTGGGGGGGGGGGGGGGGAAGGGTTTTGAGGCAGGGGTCCCAGGACGCCTGCTCATGGAGGAAGAGAAAACATAAGTCTTAGGAGATGAGTGACGCTTTCACCAGACACCTGCAACTCTCCAACAACTTTCCCGTCCGGTCTTCCTGTGCCCGGGGGGCTACCTTGTCGTGATGTGATTGTCTTCCATAGGGGTCTCCTGTTGTCTACGCTTGTGTGTGTTTTGAAGGTTTTGTTTTATGTTTGGCAGAAGATGTAATAAAAAGTGGTGATTGAGTATGCAGTGTATAGGGGTTTTTAGGTAACGCAGCGTGGGGATTGTTTTATTTGGAGTTTCGTTATTTGACCTCTCTGTAGGGGTTTTATAGGTTCCACATGGGGACTCCTTACCCCATGTATGCAGACGGCAACGTGTACTAATAGGATCTATCAGCAATTTGCTGAAAGATCAATTTGCTTTTGGAAGGATAATTGGTGCAATGCTACCCTGACAAGCCAGACTATATCATTAAAATGTATAGTCTGACTCTGGCAACGACCGGTAGACCTCGGCTCAATCCAGGGGGCGGGATGAAGGCTGTCTTTCAAACTGCCTCTGCACGCAATAGGGTAACGCTACGACCAATTAGAGCAAAGAGCAGGATGACGTAGTCAGAGCTGAACGAAATGAATGACTTCAGCGCCGTTTCTTGCTCAACTTTTAAAGAAAATGACAAGTTTAATTCTTTCAAAGTTGATGCCAACGCCGATTCAAAAGATTCCTTTGCCAAAGAAGCCATCTTGTCATGTTTTTCACCGTCGCAAGTATGTCGTCATCGCATTAAGCCCGCCCAACGACTCAATAAACAGATGGAGCGCTGTGATTGGTGAACACAATCGGTGTTCGAGACTCAACAAGTGCCTATGGCTCGTTTCTAGACCCACCTACGGAGCAAATATTTTTGCTGCCGCTAGGGGGCGTCTAGATTTCTAGGCTAGTGCAATGCATCTTTAATACAATGATTTTATCACAAACATTTGGATTGAAGATGTCGAAACATTATGACCTACTTTAAGAGTCAGAAAAACCTTTCTATCATTGTCTTTATCCTATGCTTTAATAGACATCCCTGCTTCTCCTTTGTGTGTTTTTGTGTGTGTGTGTGTGTGCGTGTGCGTGTGTGTGTGTGCGCGCGCCTGCAGAAGTTCCCAGAGCTAAAGTTCAAGTACGTGGAGGAGGACCAGCCCGAGGACTTCTTTATCCCCTACGTGTGGTCGCTGGTCTTCAACTCGGGGGTGGGGCTTTACTGGGGCCCTCAGGGGGTGGAGCTCTTCAGCATGGACTCTGGCTGAGGCCACAGCCCCCATCCCCCCCCCCCCCCCTCTGCGGTGGACTGACTGTGTATAGCAGAGAATGGTTGATTTACTTTGCGTGTGTGTGTGTGTGTGTGTGGTGCGCGTGTGTGCACAGTACTCCTTATATGTGCACGCTGTTTAGTTATTTCGGGAGAAGTGCCTCAACCATGTACAGAACGCTATTTTTGAGGGAATTCTGCAAAGAACTTTACACCCCACCCACCCGTCTCTCTCCTCCTTGAATTAAACTTAAACATAGTCCTGTGCTTCTGCTCTTCCTTAGTCACGGCCCCCTTTTCTAATCACTCCCCCCCCGCCCCCCTGCTATACCTACTTCATATAAAGGAGTCCATTACTTGCATGTGCAGAAAATTCCTCAGAAACCCCCTAGGTCCTTTAAAACACCTGCCCAGTTATGATATTTGCTTCCGTCTTTCTTTACTTCTTCATAGCGCAGGACACTGGAGGTCTATATATCTGACTAGGGAGAAGAGGTCAAGGATATGAACTGTTCCAAAGTGTTACTTTATTTTGTTTCCCTCTGGTGAAATTGTATTTACAACGGCACTGAAGATTTGTTTATACATTTCATAAAAAAGAGAGCGTTGTTTTTGCTATGCGGCCCTCAGTAATTTTTATGACATACGCGGTACATATAGATTATCATTACATTTATTTTTCATTCTTATTTTTGTCAAAATAGACAGACAGAGCGCCATTGAACTCCGACTACTCACAGTACAGGGTAAATAACTGACACAATAGCATCAATCAAACCATCCTAATTATCGGGGCCTCACAAGAAAAAGGGGGTTGGGCCTGACATTGGATTGGAAGTCCTCGCGTAATGTCTAATATGTTATAAACAACATATACCTGTATCGATGTTTCAAATGCTCACTGACTTCAGACTCCAAGCATTGTCTTCAGCCTTGGCCCCCATTTGATGTGTCTCTTCCAGAACTCGCCCAGTCCCTGAGGGCATGTTTATCCCTTTTATCATCTCCACGTTTCACCCACTTACTCAAGTGGGAGCAGTTCCACTGTCGGGGTTCACCCAGCCACCAACCCTGCGTCGAGGCAGGCGATCACCCCCATCGCTTAATCTTGTGTTCAAAATAAGTCTTTTTTTTATATATTATTTATTTTTTTCCTCTTTTTCCTTCTTTTTATGTTTTTTATTCTATGTCCCGGCCGCAGAGTGACTGGCCTGTTTGTTATTTTGAAAGGTGAGAGACACTCACATGTCGTGGCATTCGGCTCTTTGATAAAAAGAGGTTAAAAATAAAGACATTCATTAAATTACCTCAAGTGTCGTGCATTTATTTACCTCTCTTCTCATTGAATGTATTAGGACCATGTAATTGAGGATTTAAATGATAGAATGTTGTTTTATGTCACATACATTTAAGGACGCTATTAATATGCATGTGTTTTTGGAGACTGTTTGTTTTTTATAATAATACCCAAATTTGTATCCCCTCGAGATTCAATTGATTAGTTGAATCCATCTCGGTGTCCATGAAGCTAAATGATTTCATATTCTCCCTTATATAATAGCAGTGCAGTAAAGACTCCATCCCTCCCTCCCCTGCCAGTAACACAAGTCTGGACAGCTGGACTCTGCACTGTCTATTGTATTATACCTCCTGGATATAGTAACCTTTTCAGATATTGATTACTGCTTAATGTTTTTTTTTCTCTGCTGGCAGGTTAGTGTCCATTATGGGACACAACTATCACTTTAACTCCTCCAGCAATTTGATTCATGCAGTCCTTGCGTTGCTTCTATACAGCCAAACGGCCCAATAAAAGACTGAATCACAGTGCATTATTAAAAAGATGATTCAATTTCCCACAGAATAAACAATAACCATAATACACGTTTCCTACAGTAAGAGCCTGCTGGGTATTTAAACCATGAGCTACGTGGAGGGCCCACAGTGGTACAATCAGCGCCCCCCAGTCGTCCCTCCAAGGGGCTCCACACCTCGGCTTGTTTTCGATATTGATTTTCATGGCTGGGAATGCACCCGGTGGACAAATGAGACCCAATCATCATGTATCTTGTATGGAGGAACCATTGAACTGAATTGTTTTATTTTAAGGTCGCGAGGTGAAATTAAAGAGTCGATGTGAAAAGAGAAATCGTCCAGATTAACTCGTCTCATTGCACCTCTTCCGTCTCGTGCTCCCTCATTTATCTTTCTCTCTCTCTCCCTCTTTCGCCCTTCTCTCTCTCTTCATTTCTCTTTTGCCCCCTCATCTCTCTCTGTATCGCGCTTAGTCTTTATATCCCTCCCAATCCTCTCTCTCCCACTTGACGTTACTCTCTTCTCCGTCTCTTAACCTCACTCTGTCTCTCTCTTCTCTCCTCTCTCTCTCTCTCTCTCTCTCTCTCTCTCTCTCTCTCTCTCTCTCTCTGTCTCTCTGGCTCTCTCTCGCTCTTGATCTCTGTCTCTCCCTCTCTGGCTCTCTCTCTCTGGCTCTCTCTCGCTCTTGATCTCTGTCTCTCTCTCTGTCTCTCTTCTCTCTCTCTCTCTCTGTCTCTCTCTCTGTCTCTGTCTCTCTCTCTGTCTCTGTCTCTCTGTCTCTGTCTCTGTCTCTCTCTCTCTCTGTCTCTCTCTCTCTCTCTCTGGCTCTCTCTCGCTCTTGATCTCTGTCTGTCTCTCTCTCTCTCTCTCTCTCTCTCTCTCTGGCTCTCTCTCTCGCTCTCTCTCTCTCTCTCTCTCGTCCTCCTCTCGCGTCTCTCTCTCTCTCTGTCCGGCTCTCTCTCTCTCTCTCTCTCTGCTGGCGCTCTCTTCTCTCTCTCTTTCTGGCTCTCTCTCTCTCTCTCTCTGGCTCTTCTCTCTCTCTCTGGCTCTCTTCTGGCTCTCTCTCCTCTCTCTCCTCTCTCTCTCTCTCTCTCTCTCTCTCTCTCTCTCTCTCTCTCTCTCTCTCTCTCTTCTCTCTCTCTGTCTCTCTCTCTCTCTCTCTGTCTCTCTCTCTCTCTCTCTCTCTCTCTCTCTCTCTCTCTCTCTCTCTCTCTCTCTCTCTCTCTCTCTCTCTCTCTCTCTCTCTCTCTCTCTCTCTCTCTCTCTCTCTCTCTCTCTCTGTCTCTCTCTCTCTCTCTCTCTCTCTCTCTCTCTCTCTCTCTCTCTCTCTCTCTCTCTCTCTCTCTCTCTCTCTCTCTCTCTCTCTCTCTCTCTCTCTCTCTCTCTCTCTCTCTCTGGCTCTCTCTCTCTCTCGCCCAGATGGAGGAGGTTGAGGTGTTCCCAAAACGACTTGAACCTCCTTGTTCCTCTTTTCCCATCCAGGGTCACCTTACCAGGGGGGGTACCTCTTCACATGACAGCAGCAAGACAAATGAGCCCCATGGCCTTCTGGGATATGAAGTTTATTTATATCAAAGGGGAATTTCATGTTCATTTCAAGGTGTGGCATTCTGTAGGGGATCCTGAGGTGTTTGCATAAGTCCCTGTTTGTGCATGCCAATGAGGAACTAAAGGGACGTTGTGGGTCTATGCTGAAGATGCCTGCTGTGTCGACCTCATTGTTATGACGGGCCACGGTAACAACGGAGGCTTTGGGACTTGAACTGTTTAAAAGGACAGCACAACAAGGCTGAGGACATTTCCCTTTTTATGCAAGAATAACAAAATTTACCTATCAAAGATAGTTTCTATTTTTGATATTATAAATATATATTGTGTTTACTTTTAATTGATTAATGTCATGAATGTTTGTGACATTTGCACATAATATTCACATTCACAAGATCCCCTTTACTCGTCTATTCTTGGTCTATCTTTAAGCTATAATATATGATAGAAATACAAGGTGCAGTGTCATGTAATTGTAAAAAAAAATATGAATCCCTCCCCACTTTATATTTATTATTATACTATACTTTAATTGCTAACTATTTGAGATATATTATAATGATGCATTTTTTAGAGAGAAGTGACTTTATCCAACAGACTTATTTTTCAATTAGAAAAGTGACATTACAATGTGGGCGTCGTGTCTGCAGGAACATGATCAGATAGGCTGTGAATAATCTCGTGTTTTTAATTAAAGTTATCTTATATTCATTGCTGAAATCTTTTCCAGTACGATCTTCCTGTGTGCATTTGTCAACTGACCCCCTCAGGATTGCTCCAACCGTGGCTTATACGTCTCTTTAATTGCGTATGCATGGCCATTTGTCTGAAGGCAATCAGCTGTGTCAATACTTTATTGGAAAGGCTAGAAATGCCAGGTAGCATATAAATCGATCACCTTCTATAATTGTGGTTTACTTTGTAGGCTAATCAACAGTAGCCTGCCAGCAGCTAGAGAGACATTTATATTTCATAAAATGTTTGAACAGACAGGCAGATAACATCATTGAATAACTATGGCCCCACTGCTTATCGTTAGACATTTAGGACTAATGTTATAGCCAGACTTAACAACCCGGACAAACTGGAAATACTTCCTCTGAAGTGGACACGATAGGGAAGTCGTTGGGTTGTCGTCTTTGTGTCTGATCTCCCCACAAAGCGACAAACGGTTCTTCCTGAACGATTACCAGACTAAATCGTTACCAACCGCTGACTGTCTCTTGGTTCGATCGATCCAAGGGTCCGAACGTACAGTGGGACGTACTCTAACCATGACTTACCAATCACGGATCCGACCGTTTCATGGGCGGGGCCTCTCGTCCAGTAGCTCTGCCCTCTCCGTGGAGAACTAATCCCTTATTGGTTGGTAACGGAGCTTAGACACCGCCTACTGTACGTTCGGACCCTGAATCCTACTGAAGTACCCTTTTCGGTTGCTCTATTGCGGCGCCAGTTGGGAATCCTGGGACAATGGGGGCGAACTATTGACAGCGCAACCGACCCCCCCCCCTCCCCCCTCCCTCCCTCTCTTCCCCACCATCATTGTCATCTAGCCACCCATGTGCCCTGCAGCGAAACTGGCTCACTGTGGCACCCACCATTGACATACTGCTTACATCCCCACTAACCTTACTGTGTGTGCCTGGGGAGAGCAGCATTAAGCTACAGAGGAATGCCGTCCCGCCATACATGCAGGGGCGGCCCGGGTCCCCCGAGTGTCTCCGTCTGTGGTCTCTGCAGTCGAAACAGATGGCACCACCCCCACCTCCCCCCCCCCCCACCACCACCACAACACACACACACA